>JBBPRX010000142.1:0-23350 GCA_038093195.1 Boletus fagicola
GCTTCGGGACATTGCTGGGCAGGATATCGAGGGTGAGTGGAAGTGTCATCGTCATATTGAGGAATCAGGGCTCATAACCTGATAGAAATAGACACTTGATAGGGCGTGCACGAGGCTATACAAAGAGCTCAGTTGTGTTGTGCTACGGGCAAACGGACTGAGGTGACAGGGAGAATTATCTGCTACTTATACGAAAATGGTTGCTAGGCGAGAACAAAGAATCAGCGAGTATCATATGGTACAGTATGGATATGAGCCGATTTGGAACATATCATCTTGTAGAATAAAGTGAGGAATGTAAACCCAAATGTAAACCGCGCGCGTCGAGCATTGCCATAGCACGCTCCGTTCTTGCGGCTGCGCGCGTGCTTGCCTAATTTCAACAAGTGTGTCGGTGGTTGAGGGATGAGTGCACTCCGAAGCCCGCCTGGTGCCGGTCCGGGTGGACAGGGCGGTTTTTTGGACCAGCAGCAGCAACAGCAACAGCGCCTGGGGGCGGGGCGGGGGGCAATGTTGTAGGGATAGATGTGGGCGTGTACGTGCGAGTCTGATACCGTGCGTGAGATTTTCATTCAAGTGTACTATTACAATGGGGTAGAGAGACGGTCGTCCCGAGATACAAGTTGTATGAACGATATGAACTGTTTTGGTACTATTACAAGACCTAAGAAATCGACTATGAGGAAATACGAACTTGAAGGTCTGTGTCGTAACTAGTAGCGACTCGTCACACAGGCGGCCAATCGACCATGAAGGTCACTGAGTTATATGCATCCCTAGCGGCATAAAGAGAAGGAGCCAACTGTAGACGAAGGTGGAGGTCAACATCCTTTTGGAAGCATAAAGAGACGTACAACCCTACCTCAAATCAGATGATCAACACCACCCTGAGTTCAGCTTAGACGCCTCATGGGCTAAATCCGTAGCATCCACAGCTTCAGAAGTCAGTGGAATGGTGATCGGGAAAAGGTATTTTGCAATGTCAACATGATTCCTGAGTACGGCGTAATAAACGGGCGGGTGTCCGTCGGCATCACATTGTGAGGGATCGCAACCGGAACCAACAAGGAGCTTGATAATCTCCAGTAGAGTATTGTTATGGATCCACACCGCGGCAGCCTTGGATAGGGACGTGAGAGACGGTGAAAGGGGGTATGTGAGAGATAGTGAAAGGGGTAGAGGGGAAAGACTGCGGAGTGGATCGGAAGGACTGCGAGGTGGCGTTTGAAGAAGCTGACACTTTTTGATGACCGAATGCAGAAGGCTTCCTCCATCAGCCGCTCGAACATGCACATTGGCTCCTTGGTCGATAAGACGCTGGAACACAGCACGAGTGTCCCTCCAGTCGGTACGTGAGACTTTCTCATCAAGAGCACAGGCCAGGATATTGTCAGGCAAGTACGGCAGGGTGGTGATCGACAACAAATATTCGACGGTTGAGGCATACCCGTGGGCCACTGCAAGGTGAAGAGGCGCTTTGCCACGAGAGTTCGACGCAAAGGCGTCACAACCACTGTCGACGAGAGTCTCCACGATGAATTGTAAGCTATAGTCTTCGTTGCCAAGGTAACCATATTGGAATGAAGATATAGCAATGTGCAGGAGGGTGTCTCCGTTCAGCGTAGTGTGCACATCTGCCCCTTTGTCGATGAAGATACGAAGTATGGGCCATTTCGTCCACCATAGGAGTCGCGAGTTCAACACGTAAAGTAGGATATCGTCCAGGAGTGATGGATCCAGTGCAACGATATACTCCACAATATCGATAAATCCTTTTTCTGCTGCAATGTGGAGTGCTGTTTTCCCCTCCCTGTTGCGAAAAGAAAGGTTACATCCATGGCGAACGAGAAGTCTCAATAATTCAAAACACACATCTTCCTTCTGAGACATCGCAGCATCTATCAGACTGTTGCCACCCCCTGTGATGTTGTGCATATCTATCCCTACGTTGATGAATGAATAGAGATTCTCGATAATCCAGCCCATCTAGCACCTACTTATTAGGGACGAGACGTCAAAAGCAGGGGGTTTCCCTGCCGATAACAGGTAAACTGCGATGGTGTGATATCCCTGCTTCAAAGCCATGTGAAGTGGGGTCTCGTGTGCTTCGTTGCGTGTGAATAATCCACAGCCAGCGCTGGCAAGCCGTTTAGCCACAGCCAAACCCAGGCGCTCGTCAAGCCTAGCAAGCATTGTGGCGTGCAACAAAGTGTTTCCCCCAGTCGAACATCCACGCGTGTCAGTCCCTTTCCCAATGAGATAACAGATTGTCTGAGCTTTCCAAACCGCTGGGAGCGCGCTGTGCAGTATGGCAAACAGAGTGTCGGAAGGAAGGGGTCTCCCAGTTGAGAGTAGATAATCCGCGAGGAGGGGAAGCTTGCGATCCAACGCGATGTGGAGAGGTGTCTTGTCGTCGTTATTGCGTACGAAGGGATCGCAGCCAACGTCGACAAGGAGTTTGGCTACATCCGCACCCTGTGGCTCATCAAGAACGAGCACTGCGGCATGTAACAAGGTGTTTCCCTCAGCCGAAGATCCACGCGTGTCTGACCCTTTCCCAACGAGAGAACGGATTTTGTGAGCTTTCCAAACTGCTGGGAGTGCACTCTGCAGTACAGCAAACAGAGTATCTGGAGGAAGGGATCTCTCAATTGAGAACAGATAATTCGCGACGAAGGAAAGCTTGCGATCCAACGCAATGTGGAGGGGTGTCTTGCCGTCGTTATTGTACACGAACGGATCGCAGCCAATGTTGACAAGGAGTTTAGCCACATGAAAAACCTCTAGATTATCGAGGGAGAGTACTATGGCGTGCAACAAGCTATTTCCTCCAGCCGAAAACCCACGTGTGTCAGCCCCTTTGCCGATGAGAGAACAGATCGTCCGAACTCTCCAAACCTCTGGGAGCGCGCTGTGAAGTACGGCAAACAGAGTATCGGGAGGAAGGGGTCTACCAGTTGAGAGTAGATAATCCGCGAGGAGGGGGGACTTGCGATCCAACGCGATGTGGAAAGGTGTCTTGCTGTCGTTATTACACATGAATGGATCGCAGCCCACATCGACAAGGAGTTTGGCTACATCCGTACCTTGTCGCTCATCATGAACGAGCACTGCGGCATGCAACAAGGTATTCCCATTATCTGAAAGCCCAGATGGATTAGCCCCTCGGCTAACGAGAGAACGGATTATCTGACCTCTCCAAGCCGTGGGGAGCGTACTGTGCAGTACGGCAAACGGAGTATCGGTAGGAAGGGGTCTCCCAGTCGAGAGTAGATAATCCGCGAGGAGGGGGGACTTGCGATCCAACGCGATGTGGAGAGGTGTCTTGTCGTCGTTATTACAGGCGAATGGATCGCAGCCCACGTCGCCAAGGAGTTTGGCTACATCCGTACCTTGTCGCTCATCAAGAATAAGCACTGCGGCATGCAACAAGGTATTCCCATTATCTGAAAGCCCAGATGGATTAGCTCCTCGGCTAACGAGAGAACGAATCGTCTGAACTCTCCAAGCCGTGGGGAGCGTACTGTGCAGTACGGAAAACGGAGTATCGGGAGGAAGGGATCTCCCAGTTGAGAGTAGATAATCCGCGAGGAGGGGAAGCTCGCGATCCAACGCGATGTGGAGAGGTGTCTTGCCGTCGTTATTACACACGAATGGATCGCAGCCCACGTCGACAAGGAGTTTGGCTACATCCGTACCTTGTCGCTCATCATGAACGAGGACTGCGTCATGCAACAAGGTATTCCCATTATCTGAAAGCTCAGATGGATTAGCCCCTCGGCTAACGAGAGAACGGATTGTCTGAACTCTCCAAGCTATGGGGAGCGTACTGTGCAGTACGGCAAACGAAGTATCGGGAGGAAGGGGTCTCCCAGTTGAGAGTAGATAATCCGCGAGGAAGGGAAACTTGCGGTTCAATGCGATGTGGAAGGGTGTCCTGCCTTGTACATTGTAGTGGAAAGGATTGCAGCCAGCGCCGACGAGGAATTTGATCACCTCCAAAGCTTGGTGCTCATCAAGAGACTTCGCCGCTTGATGTAACAAACAGTCTCCATAAGCAGTAACACCATGTACGTTTGCCCCACCATCAATAAGCGTACGGATGGTCCTGAGTTGCCACGTTATTGGACATTCACTTTCCACCACGGCTGACAGCACATCCAAAGGAGCCGGTCTCTGTTGCGACAGCAGATAATCTGCAACAAAATAATATCTGTGTTCCAATGCAAAGTGGAGAGGCGTCTGACCAGCGTTGTCGTGGGCGAAAGGCTTACAGCCAGCACCTACAAGGGTTTTGACAGCCTCCAAACACTCGTCCTGCTCCAAGATCTTCATAGCCAAGTGTAACGCATTATCTTCACTGACACCCACGTCTGCTCCTGCATCGACGATCAAGCGGAACATTGACATTCTCTCTGAAGATGTGGTTCTTGACAGAGCGCACATGAAGTCGAATGGGAGTTGCATTCCTATTATCAGGAGATACACCACGACAGCCTGGTATCCTCCTGCAATTGCAACGTGAAGGGCCGTCTTCCGAGCAGAGTTGCGGGCAGCAGGATCCAAGCCAACCTGGACGAGTCTGCGTATCATGATGATGATATCCCGCTCATACACCAAAGGAAGTCGCCGCTCGAGTAATCCTACGGGCGAAGGCAGCCTATTCCCTGGTTCTGTTGCCCACTCCATAAATTCATCGGTCTGTAGTAGCCTCCTGGCAATGCGAATGGGAAAGTTGTTGTATGTAGAGAATGTGAATAGTCGTTTGGGTACAATGCTCCCAGTAGACAAGAGCAGATCGACCATCGCATCGTGTTGTCGACTGACAGCGACTTCAAGCGGTAATGCCAGGCGAGATGCGTCAACGACCAATCCTCTCTCGTTCACTTTAGCGCCGTGCGATAGCAACAACCGAGCGTGTTGGGCCTTGCCGAAGTGTGCAGCGTACACCAGGGGGTTCGTCTGGTGCCTTATCTTCAGCAGCTTACCACTGTGACCAAGGAATGCATGAAGGAGTAGATCGGAAGCAAAGGCTGTGAGGATGTAGAGCATGAAATCGTGCTCCCGTCCTGGCCACGGGACTGAGAGCCTATAACGTTGTGACATCTGACGAATCACTTCCCAGGCATCTTGATGTCGTTCTATGTCTACTTGAAGAGTCACCATGTCCTTCAAAACAACGCGATTTACTGATCCGAGGTGTGCAAGGTGGTTGAACCCGTCGGTGAACACGTAACCGAGGAGTTCCTGCGACATGGGCAACACAGCCGGAGAGTTTTCTGGGAAATGGGACCACTGCCCAGGAGTGTTATGAGAGCGCCCGTCGATTGTGCGCAGTATGCGAGCAGTGACGTTTTTTCACTGGATCTGTCGACATGCTTGAGGTAGAGAGTAACATAACAGATACAGAGTCGGGCGAGGTACTCATGGGCACCTTGGTAGCTGATGTGATATCGCGGTAACCCAATTCTGGTAGGATCTCCAGTGAGGTACTCCTACTCCAAGATGTTGAGGTACAAGCACAAATAAACTGAGCATGTGACTCACCTTGACACTGAAGTGGGATAAAATAAGAATATCCGTGTCCTCGTTGTATGTCACGAGACTGCCGCACGCGTCCAGCAAAGCACACTTGTGCATAGGACCAATATCGGGATCCATGATCCGCCTCCCAAGGTCCAGTGTCAGACCATCAAGGATCTCGGGCAACCGGAGGGGCCGTAATGCGCCAACAAGCCACACTAACGCTCGCAGTGCAAGCTTTCCTTCGGGTGACCCTATGTCAATCGCGAGGAGAATCCTCTGGTATGTTTCGTAGAGACCAATTGGCAAATTAACGAGAGCCTCTCGGACCTCTGCTCTGGTTGCACATTGGTTCAATGCGTCAATCTGACATTGAACCCACCGAAACCTTGAAATCATGAGCGTGAGCTTGAAGATATACAGCGACAGATCTTACATGCCGTCCGCTCTATCACATAGGATTGCATGAATCTCCATCTTGAGGCCGAGCTCGAGGTCTCTTAACCGTCGACGAGAATCTAGTTCTCTCGTGACATGCAACGCAATATCCGACGAGACCGCACCCGCCATTTTATCCACGGAGATGAAAGGGAGACTACGGAGACCATCCTTGATGATCTGGAGTGGTCGACTAGTAACGAAGAGTCGCAAACCGCCCTTAGCCAAGATAAGAAGACCATCAAGAAGCTTCTCGACGTCTTTGCACTCGTCCAGAGCGTCGACTACAACCAGCGGCTGATGGTTGAACAGCTTTGCTGTGTGGGATACAAAGGTAGCGAGATGTTTGACGTTAGTGAGAATTGGTGTGTCACCATCCTTTTCTCTGACCAAGTCATCTACCAGTGCTCTGAGATTGACGTTTCCATCACGGACGTGGCGGAGGAATTGCGAAAGGAGTGATCGCATCACCTCGGCAGCACTCGTGGAACGATCGTGTCGAAAATCACAGTAAAAGAATGCCAAGGTTTCTCCACGGTGTCGCTTGTTTATGAGGGAATCAACCACGAACGACCTAGAATCAGAGTGAGCACCGATATGTGATGTGGGTTGCGAACGCACGCCAATACTGTCTTCCCGGAACCGGCTGTGATCAGACCATATCAGGCACGAACATTCTCATACAGGGTTCAACGTCGCACGTTTCCCTTGCAACCACAAGGATGAATCGTCACTATTACTCCAAGACTCGTATTCTGGGGTGGAATCCAACCATGTGCAGGTATCAGGTTGTCGCAATGACAGAGTCTCTTCCTGTTTGGCAGCGCAACTCAATCCATCGAGCCACCGCAGGATATCATCCAGTTTCCAGACTGTGAATGCAACTCAGTCCTCTATTCGAGCAACGCAGTCATACACATACGATCGTCCACCCTCCCTTCGTTTGATGTCGGCCTGCTCGCCGCGGCGTTCGGAACATTGTTTACGGCCTGATAAACTTCCAAAGCACTGTTGAATGGTCAATTTGAGCAACATTCCGCAACAACGCATGCCCACTCACTCCACGTTCGGCTCAGACACTAGTTCAACAACTGAGCCGTCTTGCGTGTGAGCCGAGTTTTGTGCTCGTGGCTGTTGTCGAGGCTCCTCGCAATTCCTGAGAAGTGGCGTTGTTCACAATCGATCCGAGACCTGGCAGTAGGAAACTCACCAAACGTCTGTCGTCAACAAGAAATGAAAGTAATTCCTTCGCGAATCAAAGAGATTGACGGCCGCGCTGATCTTGTCTTCCGGGGATGAAGAGCGCAGGGTGTTCATATAGTTGAATATCGTGTTTATCCATCCATCGCTCTGGAGCATCCTGTCCATCTGATTCAACGTGTCCAGACATGCGGGTAGCTCGTCGGTTGAAAACCACTCCTGAAGTCGATCATCAAGTGGAGGGCCATTTGGGATAGAACACTTGCCCAGGACTCCCAGCACACCCTCAGCGGCAACGGATATACTCTGCATCTCCTGCTCCAGCCGAAAGTGACAAGACTGGACGTTCCTAAATCCCCTATGACTGGCATATTCAGCCGCAGCACTGATAACGCGCTGGGATGCAGATGCAACCTCAAGCACGATCCTTTTTGCGAATTCCATAGAACGACGATGGTCAGTGAGTCAAACGAAGCGGCGCAGTCGCGTTCCTGTGCCAGGAAGTTGGCGCGGCTGTGCCAACTGAAAGGAGCGAGGATTATTCCGAGAGAAAACAGTGGAGATCATACTAATAGCGTACTCCTTCACAGAAGAGTATCAATACACTCCAATTAGATCATGGATAAAGAGAGCGCAAAAAAAACAGCACGAAAAGGGAATCGAGTAGGGTGACGACGATCCGGTCACTGTGTCTGGTACGTACACATTAGTCGACGGACTACCGTACACACATCGAGAACAGACATAGCATGGTGCACGATATTGTGGAGAGGAATACAAGAAATACAGCCGATGATGATCCGCCCAAAGTTAGTGTCGTGGATTGTTCAAGCGGCAATGGTATTCGACCCGACCCCACGTTCAACATCTCTCGGAAGCGTGTCACTCTCTAACTTGAAGCAGGTCGCACTGCCGAGCGTAAGGTTACGGAATCCAGAACGCAAAGTGTTCATCATGCCGCCTGGCGCCGCGAGGGGGTCACCGTTCAGGGACGAGCCCAGGAGTACCCGTAGTACCATCGTTCAGTCATCGGCACCCTCGTGCTCCTGGTCAGGTTTCTGATCCTGATCGTTCTGATCGTGGCTGGATATAAGAGCAGGACATTGACAAGTGGCCCACAGTTTCAACATGAACTGCGATACTCGACATGGAGCTGGTAAGGAAAAGGTTGGACGGGTTTTCGTTGACTAACGCTCCTCACAGATTCAGAGTCCAATGCGTCATCGGGAGTTGCCGATCTTGGATTGCTGTAACCCTCATCGCTTTCCCGGAATTCCCATCATCTCAATCGTCCACGCTCCGACCAGCCTCTGGCGGGACCCATGTCCAAGAGTACTAGTGAGGGCGGATCGAATTCCTCGATGTCGAAACGACCGGCATCCCAACCTATTTGACGTTTCAAGTTGAATAATTAGTACGAATCTGAGTCATACCATGGCAGTGACTCGGTCTATTCTATCTTTGGGTCCATCATGATGATGAGGGCGCTAATCATGATTAACTACCTATCCTAGAACGTGCTGAACCACCACTCGACTGAACCGCAACGACGATGCAGACGTGCACCATATTCCCCATCGAACCGCCCATCTCCCCATCCCAGCTCGCCGCATACAAATCGCTCCGACTCGCTTCGCTCCAAATCGATCCGCACGCCTTCATTTCCACCTACGCACGCGAGGTGGCTTTCTCAGAGGACATCTGGCGAGAGCGACTCGATTCGTCTTCCAAGCGGACGTTTGTCGCTTCCGTGATGGATGATGCCTCGATCTCCCATACACGCAGCCATGTCGACAAGCATGCGGAGGAGACGGGCGAGTGGGTAGGGATGGCTACTATTATAGGGCCTTCGGATCTCATGACGTCCCCTTCCGTCCTGGCCCCATTCAAAGAAGCCGGAGTGGGTGACCATTGGGAAATATATGGCCTGTATGCGATGTGGGTACACCCTGCGCATAGAGGCAAGGGTGTTGGAGCCGAGTTGGTAAACGCATGTTTGGAATGGGCGCGAACAAACGTCGATGTCAAGTTCTCAAGTGAGAACAGTGGGGACTTTGAGAAAGTGGTGGTTCTGCTCGTCTACGATGAAAACGTCGCTGGTCGCGCGTTGTATTCCAGAACAGGATTCACCGATTTAGAAGGGGTCTCAACAAGGGAGGGAGAGAGGTGGATGTTGTCCAAAGTATAGAACGACATAACCAGAGTTTGCATAGGGTCTTGGATACACACAATGATACAGATCATGCAGATCGTTTGTTCTCGTGTGATGTATAACGTACTATATAAAATCAATTCAGTGGCTCACGAGGGTGCTTGCGGCGTGCAGCCAGATACTCGTCATGATCCTCGAGAGCATATTCCAGTGGCTTGGACAATGGCTCTATTCCTTCACCTCTCGCTGCCAATTCGTCGAGCCTCTTTCTCGTTGCTGCCTTTGTCTTATTGACGCTATAGAGTTTGATCCGATGGCACGAAGACGTGACGTGGAGATCCCAACTATTACAGGCTTGTCAGACCATACCTTCAGAGACGGCAACAACAAACTGCAAACATACTTCCATGCAGAGCGAACAAAGGTAGGCTCCGTATTGTTCGAAGAATCCCATGTGCGAACACAGAACTCAAGCCAACCCTCAGCTTCGACGGGCACCTTGATCTTCCAGAGTCGCCAGGCATGATAGTGCTAAGAGTACGAGAACCCTGAGAAAAGACAAAGGGATCGACACGCTCACACTCTACCTTCTCTGTCATATCATCTTGGTCGACGGCGTACCAAACGTGGCCGCTAGGGATACCCGATATTAGCACGATGGCAAAGAAATTCATGCGAAAAAGAAAACACGCACCCGTCGGGAGAAACCTCTACCCTTTCGACCCAGTTACCGCCACCACTGTAGGCCCAGCCCCTCAGTTCGATGAATCCGTCGTGGGTTATAATGGATTTATCCAGCGGGGAGATGATAGCACTCCTACGTAAAGAATGTCAACGTCAGTATCGTTCTCCGCACCCCCACGGAACCGATACAGACGATACAGGCATTTGCTGAATCGAGAACCCATTGGAATACTTTGCATTCTGTTTGCCTATCTGGATAGCAGTGACGTCAGGTGGTCGACTTCTGGGGAAAGTCAAGGTTGACGGACTTGCGATGTATAATAGAGGTACTCCTGGGCTTGAACAGGTCCCAAACTCGGCTCAGCAAGCGCGTTGATTTGGTAGACCCATTTGCAGCTACGTGCGCCAATGTATCCGGCAACCACCAAACGCAACGGCGCACCGTGCATCTTGGGGAGGGGCTTTCCGTTCATCTCCCATGCCAAAAGCACTTCCTCATTTGCCCGGACTTTCCGGTATGGAACTGACACAGCGTAGTTGAATACATCGCCTTTCCTGCAAATCGTCAGAACATCCGCTTGGCGAACGAAACTTCACAACCAGAAGCTGACTTGAAGTATGTATCCGCCCCGATGAACTCGAGGTGTTGGCATTCAGGCAGGACACCGCCGCAAGCTTTCTTCAAGACTTTCTTCAGAGGCACACCTCGATACACTGCAGTGCCACTGTCACGGTTCCCAATGGTCAACATTATCGACTCCTAGTATTGTGCGTGTCGAGGACGTACATGGCGCCCTCACCCCAAGGGGCGTTGATAAGCTCATCTCCGTCTCCAGGATATTCCCGGATCTGCTCAATTCGCCGCGTACCGCTGCACTGCAGAGTAACGGTAACCTCCATTTGCCTTTTTTTTTTTTAAAAAAAAAAAAAGATCGTCACTGTCAGCCATCCAACCGAGAGATCAGTACGTCAAAGGGACACGTACGGGAATTTATCCGGATCTTTGAGATCACTCAAGGAGAGCGATACTGAGTTCTTGACAAACCCACCGATTTTAAGCCTGAACAGGTCCTCGTCGATGTCGGGTACCCCGCCATGATTCCGCACGCTGACAGAGACCAGAGTTTGGGATGGTAAGTCTGCCCTGCAGTACGGCCGCCCGGATCATCGAAACGACATACAAATGGTACTTGTTATCCGTGATCTTGCCTTGCAGCAACTGATCGCGACGAGTTTCACCATTATAAGGAAAGTCCTGCCCACGACGACGTGAAACAAGAGGTGAAAAGGAAGAACGGATGGTCGTGTCAGGAGATTCACCAACAGATGAATGAGATCCGGTTTTTCCTTTTGCACCGTTTCCCAGCTAAAATCCACGATAGATTTGAGGCCCAGAGCCTCGTGATACTCCTTCCAGCGATGTCCGATCAAGACAGGATTCGTGTTCGGGAGAGGAACGAATTGGAACTCTGTCTCACGGTTGCGTTTCGTGGGTTTGGATGAACAGGGTTAAAGAATGATAGTGAGGACGATCGGTTGGGGGGTACTGACCAGGGATCGGAGTGAACTGGTGCGTCTTGAGAACGTCCCTCGCAATCGCTTTCTTATCGGGATGTTTCTCCCATTCCACGTACCTAGGACGACGTGTCAAGATAGACGGACCGATAAGCGACAGTCTGAGACACACAGACGTACCCAGTCCAGCCTTGTTTTTCGTCTGCAAAGAGCTGACTTAGGGGAGTCCCGTTGTACGACGGTTCGCTCGTCATGCGTGAATGGTCACTGTCGGTGGGGTGGAAAGTGTCAAGGTTGGACTCGATGGGAGGACAGACAGCGCACGTAAACCCTGAAATACGTGTCGATTTTTTATCAGTAACTCACCCCGCCCAAGCAGGCAATCCGATGACCTGGTGACCAGGCCGGCTATATCGGTGGCTTTCCCTCTTTGTCAGTCTGTTCCCCAGACCAAGGACCTTGCGACAGCGCTATATCGGTGGGTATCTCTGAGCCCCTGTCCATAGGTCCTGGCAGCGAGACAGGAAGACGCGCCCATTGTCGCCGGATGGATTCTGCTTTCCACCGCGCAGAAATGAGGGATTTTCTCAACACCCCCTGTCGCGTTCAATACAATATCCCCCTCCGATCTGACCTCTGCAGAGATGAATTTGAACTGTCGTCGACGGTGGGAGGGGCGTGGCATACATGAGGTGCGGGGGCGCACATGGGGTATGATCACCTGCGATCAATTCAAAAATAGTAAGCCAGGTACATCGTCATGCAAATATCAGTAGTGGGGGTTGTAAGAAAGGATAACGAGCAATGGTCCTGTTATAGTAAATCAAGAAGCGTACAGAAGGAGGGTAGGCTGGGCGATAGCGAGCAATAAAAGGACACGGGCGTATCAAGGCAGAAGCCGGACGCAAGTTGCTTCCTCGAATCAGACCTTAGAAAAGGAGGCCCTGCCTTCGCGTGATCGTTTTTGTGGGTTCTGGTCCTCCTTGTTGGGTGGTCTAGCAGTGTACCAGCAGAAGAGCAGGAAAAGGGAGATGACGAAAAGGGCCACGGAGACAGGGATGCGAACTTGAATACCCGTTCCCCTGTAAAAGATGATGGCGAATGCCGCGAGAAACGCAATTAAACTGTCCCGCACTATTTCAGCCCCAAATGGTTTTGATTAGACTTCCTTACGTACCCCCACATCAGTAACACATACGGAAGACTACATATGATGGCGAGTCTTTCCAGACCGAATGGCTCTTTTAGGATACGTTTCAGCACCACGATCTGCGAAAGTGGTAAACCCAGTGGGAAAATTCGATAGCAATTGGCATTACCGCTCGTAATGGCGTGTCAGCGCCTGTGGCACGATATTGCTTGAAAATGGCGAGACCAATTATGATGCTTCCAATGCTGCAAATTATCGAAATATACGTTATAATCTGTTCGGGTGTTGGAGAATTAATCCCGGCCGTCTTGCCATTCTCACTCCAGGCGAGGAGCCCCACATTCGTGCTCAGGAGTACCGTCGCCTGTGATTCGAAAATACATGCGTCAGGAGTTACAGAAACGAAAGCAAGAAGGGCACGAAAATACCAGCAGGTTGGAATCACGGATGCTTTGATCAACTTTGTGGACAAAGTTTGACCAGCGTGCCAGGGTGAAGCTCGCGTGAAACGAGTGCAACTCCGCTGCGTACACGTCAGGAGACTTGAGAAACAGCGGTCCGAGGATGGCCAGGAGAGCAGGGCGTTGATAAGGGCCTATGCTTGGCCCTGTATCCTCAATGTCGAAATAATCGTCGCCTTGGCCATACGAGCTTTGCAACACCCCATCATCTTTTACGCGTTGAAGATTCAGGATGAGAATGGCAACATCACAATTTCGCATTCGCCTTACTGTAGAGAGCCATGAATCTTGCTGCAAGGTAAATCAAGTGAGATGAGAATTGACGAAAATCGGATCGCGCGTACCAATGATCCAAGCGGAATGACCACCCCCTTCCCGGACGTCTGCTACGTATGATTGATTGGTGCGCTTCCAAGACAACTAGACGTCCCCTCACCTTCGATCTCTTTGACCACATTCAGCATGTACTCTAGATCGTTCTTGTCGTATGGCGATGTCGAAAATTTAACCAAAAGCCTATCTGTATGGACGGTCGCGTGAGAGAGAGCAAAAACAGTTAGTTATGTCCTCGACCTGCCGCAGCCTGTAGCAATATGTCTTTTAATTCACCAGTGACATTCTTGGTCACGGTGAAGGTCGTTGGAAATAGTTCACAGTGCTCCCTAGAAGCCACCTTATCCATTATCGTATGGTCGTTCACCGACGGATGAACTTACCAATATTGCGCTTCGATACCTTCGAGATAGTTAGCCTTGAGGACGATGGACCAAAGGATATGAACGAACAATGCACACTCGAACCCTTGGTCATCATGCACTTGTTTGATGTACACGGGATATCCACCTCCTGGTGTCCGATACCTTCGAGCCAAAAGACACGCCGCTCAACGTGAGAAACACAATAATAAGACGTCCTCGTGGCCCCGTTAATGTGTTGTACATCCAAGACCAAGTCAACCTCTTGGTCTTCGAGCAGAGCTTGTAACGCTGGGCTTCTTTGAAGTATGGCAGCGCCTTCCATGATCAGAAAATGCGTTCTGGGCTTGAGCACGTCCGACGACGTAGACAAACCCTGGCATGGCTATGTGAGTGCAGTTGCTGGATATGCATAGCTTGACGCACCTTCTCCTCATTGATATAGTAGACGCCCGAGTCTGGATGTTTGATCCTCGCCCAACCATTGGGAAGACTGCGTGCGTCAAGTCAACCCCACGTATACGTTCAGTAGGACAAACTCACGCTTCCAAATCCGGAGTCAATAACTTCTTGTTTTGCGAGCCCCGGAGGGTACTCGCTACCGAACCACTAGCGCCCCCACAGCATGAGAGTCAAATCAAACCAAATCATCTCACCAACTCACCTCGCACCATCTCTACTCCGCTTTCTGATGGCAGACGGCATCGTCGTCTGCAGTTTAAGCCCGAGATCATTGGGGATAAGTGGTGCTGCGCTTTCCTTGTCCATTTCGCTCGTTTGAAACGTTTATGGACTCTGTTGGTAAAGGCCGTAAAGTGCGTAAGTGAACGATGATGCGTGATGGCAGAGCCCGTTGCTGCTGCTGCGAAGGAACTTGCCTGCTGTGTCGTTTACTCAACGCTGAAGATCCTTTGGTTGAACTTGGACTTGAGGCTTAGTGTTAGTATTATATACCAGACATTCCTTGGCATGGCACGGAAACAACGAGGGTGGCCTGACCGAAGGCTCGAGGCTGTCTTGAGTGATCGCCGCTCGGTTTGAATGAATAGGCAGCTTCGTTGAAATACAGCATCACGTATGATTCTAACGAAGTCGTGATACTTCAAGTTGCATGCCAGTTGATGTTTTCGACAACGTCTTCTAATTCTCAACCAAAGGTTGTGTCTCTATACCCGCGGTCTATGGGACAGTATAACAGCGGGCAGATGCCCGATCTCACAGAGATGAAAACAACGTGCAATCCAGCCTGTCTAGACTCGCTCTTGTGGAGAAACGCGCCAACGACTCGTCCGTGAAATACTGCCAAGACACGGAAGCTTTTCGCGCCCACGTTCAATAATTTAGAATTGCAAAATAAATATTTTGTGCCGTTCCCAGTACTTACTTCATGAGCGGGGCAGCATGCTACTCCGTTTTGTTGTGATTTGCAATCGCACTTTACAAGTACTAGTGTTCGCGCCGTAGCCTATGCGCCGTTCCCACAGGTCTCTTTCGCCGATATCGCACTCAATTGTTTGCCTGTCAACACTTTAATACCTCTCCATTCGAACACGGAGATCTCTATGATCCAGCATGGCAAACTCGGGGTACTACCTTGGTAACTACAACGGTCTCGCTCCACGATTTGTCAGACTTTTGCATGTAGTGCTTTAGGCCCTGATTCCACTGGGAGAACTTTCAGACCTCACATTTGGGGTTGATAACGGGTTCCGACCGTTTTTGCTTGGGGATACTACTGCATCTCGTCTGAGCTCATGCCTTCCGCAAAGTATGATATGATGTTACTTTGCTGATAAGTGGTTAGGAAACAAACAACATCTCACGACTTGTTTCATCTAATTTATTTACAATAAATAATTCCCATTCTCTGTAGTCATCTAACGCGGCGAACACGACATAAAGTTTAAACCGAGGGGGGAGCAACAAAACGTGTGATGCAGATGAAAAAACCCACGGGAAAAATTTGGCGAAAAGTGCGGTTGCAAATAAACTGCGGTGGAAATTGGTTGTGCAGATGGCCCAGTCTGAATCAGCATGCGCCACTCCACATAACCTGTGCTTATATCCGCATCCTTTAATAGAATCGCCATGGCCCATCCTGAAATGCCTACATATATAGCGAACATGACTACAAGAAGCAAGCTGTCACTGATCCGTAACGCTACCCGAGTAATAGGGGATTCGAAACGACGCAAAAGGTTAGATTGTCCGGCAACATAGCTAATAACACGACAACACGCACTTCTTGGTACGAGCACAATCATATCGACAAGAAAGAAAAGAAGAATGGAACCATAAATATGATGATGGAGATCGTGCAACGAAATACCGTGACGTCGACTAGCTCTGAGCAGGCTCCGGCGATCGCTTTGAAGAGGAAGGCAGTGGAGGAGGCGGGGACGCAGGCGGTGTGAAGAAGCCGCCCGCAGTAATCCCCAGTGTTTCCACACCAGACCCAGACGCCTTCCGTAAGGTTCCTCGCCCAATCGATATAGAACCTCTGCCACTTCCGAATCCATTTCCGATCTTTTCGATGCTCAGCGTGGACCGGGCTCGACTGCGAGATGCGAAATTCGAGCTTGTACCATTGTGATCATTGTTGATGGACCGTACGCCAACAGCGGGCGTCTTGCGCTGGCGGGGTTGGTACGGAAGCTTGGAACTGCCTGCATTTCCGATACTCAAATTCACCGTGGTGTTCGGTGCTCGACCTTCCCTGGGATGCCATGAGGACCCAGCATTGCCTGCAGGACCAATCGGCATGACAAGCATAGCATCATCAATACTGTCCTCATCATCAACCGCAAGGGAGAGTGGTCGGGGCGGTTTTGATAACGACGCCGAAGAGCCAGCAGAGGATAGTGGGGAAGGAGATCGCGAAAGGTGTCTTGAGGATGACACAGGTTCAGAGCGATCCTTGACTTCATCGAATATCTCGTAGTATCGCTGGATGCAAAGTTTGACGACAGCACCTAGGGTGGTGCTCCCTTCAGAAGAGGAATTTGACGACCCGGAAAGAGTGGTTGCTGAAGTCGTGGAAGACGATAGTGACGGCAGGTCGCTGGTTGGCGAAGGACCTCCGGGAACTACGCACATCATGACGTCTTGCATGGGGTTTGAACTCTTGACGAGGTTCGGACAGAGGACGATAGAAAGGTTATGTGCATCCATGCGGTTGCTTGAAGAGTGCAACGACACTTCGTGAAGGAGGTCTAGATAGGCACTGTGAGTAGAGTACGTATAGATAATATCATTGCTCTCACGTAGGACATGGCTCAGGAGGATGTATACACATGGCATCAACTGCGGGAGGAGGGTGTCTCGGATGTATGCAACGGCAGTCATGTCGGATAGATCGCTTGAAACCACAGGGCATTGTCGAACGACAGAATAGAGCGATTCGGGAAAGGGAGGGTTAGGAAGATCGCGTAGGTATTTCTTGATAAGAACAGAGGCTAGATAGGGGTCATCAAACGTCTCGAGAGAAACAACCTGGCCTGGATAACGCTCGACTCAAAGATGACAGCTCTAGACACAAACTACGACACACCTCTGTCATAAGCCTGTTGTACCTGCTTCAACAAGGCAGAGTTTGGAGACCGCCTGAATAGCCCCTCCTCATTCATGCCTGTGAAGAGGAATTCTAAGGACTGGAGGTGTGATCAATACGCCTTGAGCTCACCACTTTCCCGAACATATTGGATCGAGTCCTTGACAACGCGAGGAATACCACTCTTCTCGCCATCGCATCCCATTAGTTCTTCGAGTGGCACGCCAAATACGCTCGCGCGGATGGGTATAGGCAGGTTAATCTGCTTCTCGTGCTTCATGTTCTCTCTGATGACTTGTTCAAGACCTTGGTGGGAGGCATCGAAGCAACGAAAACATACTGATATACCGCCGGCGGAATGTCAATCTGTGTTAGCGGGACATGATGTGCAAGTCTCGACAGTGTGTCAATGTACACTATTTTGCGGAAGAATTTGGGACTGCGAACAAGTTAAAAAATGATCAAAAAAAGTTTTTTCGAGGGCGAACGCAGACCTTATGATGGCACCAGCCAAGGAGAACAGCACTAAAAGACATAAGTTACATTATGGGAGGAGAACGGGGAGGTGCGCACTCTTGGAAAAGAAAGACGAATGTACGATATACTTTGCGTAGAGTTAGGAACGACGTGAGGGCGGACCGCATGAAGACTCACCAGACGTTTCAAGTTCTTGCGATATTTCCGACTGAGGCTACGGTAAGCTTTCCATACCCAGCTCCAGCCGGGGGCATGTCTACCCCCAGCAGCAAAGAATACTACGGTATAATCGGACTCCACTGCCGGAGATGAGCAGGTAGCCTGTAGAGGTCGCAATGGAACACACCGTAAAGGTCAAGGTATGATAGAATGCGGCTAAATGATCTATTGTCGGTATTGATTCCATTCCGACAACGAGATAACGCACGACAAAAGGGCATCATACGACACTTCGTGAGGATCAGGAAGCGCTGAAGCGCTGATGATTACCCTGCAGCCAAACGTGATTCAGGCGATTTTTTCGTTTGAACCTTGTCTTGAAGCTTACATAGGTCTCGTCCTAACAGTCGTTTCGATAAGAAAACGAGACTTCGGAACTCGGACAAGCACGACACTTACTCATAGTCGACACCAGCCTGAAATATGACCTTGCCCATGATCTCTTGGACTCTGCCACGCGCATCTAGTTCGCCTGCGGTCGGATGCTGGAATCCTCGCTTCCAAGGATGTTGAAAGGGTTTCCTCAGGTTCGCAGCGCTTAGGGGCGAAGAAGGAGATGAAGGAGCTAGGGAAAGAGCTGCGAGCCTTTGCTTGAGATTCGGAGGCATTAGGAGGTGAACAAACAAGAAACCGGTATCGTTTGTGTGACTGCAGCTCAAATGAGGTCGTTCGTGTCAGAGTTGGGTGTTGGCAACGTCAGTGAGCACTTGAAGACAAGACATGTGCTGTGAGCTGGCAAGAGCAACCCTAGTCTGCGAAGCAAAATGTGTCTAATTGGAACGTGTTCCAAGTCCGGGTCGGTGCCTGATCAAACACACGTTAATTGTTGTCCTACTCGTTGGCTTGAGTACTACACATCAATTATAAACGAAGAGACGACATATAATTATTGAGATGCTCAAGGTCAGCAAATGTTCGAACAAAAAACGTTCAGACCGGTTGGCTCACTGATATCGGGCCACGTCATCGTGGTTATCTCATGCAGCGCGTAAACTAATATGTTGGACTAATGTACGAGAACACGGACTCGAGCCTCTAGCCAAGTTTGTGAACTTGAAGACAGTATTAACAGGACATCTCTGCGAGTCTGCACATGCATTGGTTGCGAGGAAAAATCACGGTTGGGCGATTTCAAATTTCTACGGTCAGACGCCTGATTGACCATATGTAGCGGCCAAGGGATCTCCTCACACTACTGACAGAGACATTATGCATCGGCAGTCTTGCAACCTGTATTGGTCGCCACAACCAGTGCAGCGAGATTACAAGAGCGTACACCACGTGCAGGATGTCTCAAGGTAGAGTCTCAGACTGACCATTCGGGGCTGTCAGAATCTCCGGCATTTCGGTAATGAGTTCGTACCGTGCTGGATCCACGGCGGCCTGCAGGCTACCGTATGTCGAAACCGCGCAATATATCAGCAAGTGGAAGTTTGAGCAGCGTCTGTCCTGGGCGGAAGTTTGCATTGAAGATCTTGTTCTTTCACATAAACCCAGCACTTCTACAAAGTGTCAGTGGTCTCCATCTTAGGGGCTGGTAGTAGATTGGAGAGGGCAAGTTGGTCTATAACCGTGGGAATAACTCTTCGTGTTGTAGGAATTCAACAAATACAAACACTGTCAAGCAAGGTTTTCGCCGACGGCAGTCGGCATTTCCAAGTTTGAAAACCTAAGCTAGCTTTAGTCCGTTCGGGCCGAATTCAATTAGTAAATAAATTCGAAGACCCCCTACGATTAAATTTTAATTAAATTTTTTCTCGGGTCTACACTCATCTAACTACCATCAAATCAACAAGACGTTGACGATACACGATTTAGATCCGATGAGGAAGCACGGTTCATCGTTGTCTCGGCTCGAGCTGAAACGCATGACTTGGCAGTGGATCAATTCGGAAGTACATAATCGAAGTCTTCGTTTCTCAGTGCTAGCCTCTTGTGGTTCAAGGATGAGACACCTTTCGACGACAAACAGAGTCGCTATCGAATCGTGCCCTCGTCCCTGAGTTCGATGACGGAACTCGGAATTGACGAACGCCGATCTGGACGCCGGGTTGGATAGAAGTGACCTGTCCACTGGCAGATCATGCTTGGATTGCTGCGCAATAATCTGAGGTGGTGATACTAAGTAGGGTCTAGGCATCACCAGGTTCTCGGCTAAGTCCACCCTGATCAGTGGCTAACTTGCCGTTCGCCACCGGAGACAAATACACGTGCCAAGTTCACATGCCAGCTCTTGCCTGGAGAAAAAAGTTGCGTTTGTTTGAGGATAGGCTCGCCCTCGGTGATGTGGAGTACCCGGTATATCCACGTACGATTGAATGTAGTAGACGCATATCCGAGTGTGTGAGCTACAAGTCACGGAAGAACTTAGACAGGTGATATCGTTCGGCGACACTCCCATGCTAGCTCCGGTTACACGGCGTCAATTGTGCATCCGTTTGCCCGCAACAATATATAAAAGTCAGAATGAGGCCGCCAGACATACAACTTGAAGCTTCCCCTCTCCGTCGTTCACCATGTACCACAAGTCTCTCTTCCCCCCTTTACCCCAAACACTGCCCCCACAAAACATCCACAATATCCTTTTCAATCGTCCAGACCAAGCCGATTGGCCGGATTACCCATTACATGTGAACGCACTCACGGGTGCTACACGGTCATTCCGACAATTTCTAGAGACCGTCCGCGATGGCGCTACTGCTATGGCTAGTGATGTCAAACTTGGCGGGCTTGGTATCCGCCCAGAAAACGACGAACTCGTCGGCGTGCTTTCCGAGAATTCAATGGTATTCCTCTCACCCGGATACACGCGGCCCAGCTTAATGCCTTTCATAGGATTGCATAGCCCTCCTTCACTCCTTACTCGTCATGACCGTCCCGTTTGTCATGTTCTCGTCCTATTCCACTCCTTTTGAGTTCCAGCACACTTTCAAGCTCGCAGGTCCCACCCGCTTATTCGTCAGCCCAACCCTCCTACCTTTAGCACTCACTTCGGGCCTTCCAGAAGATCGCATATGTATCCTAGGGGGAAATGTTCAGGGCCGTACGAGCTATGCCGATCTCGTTGCACGGGCACGAAGTAACAGGCTGCCACGCTTGCCGATACAGCCGGCCCGGATCGATACGCTTGCTTATCTAGCATTCTCCAGCGGGACGAGTGGGCTGCCAAAAGGTACGTTATTCCCCGCCCATCTAAACATGTAACCCCGCGTTTACTAGTATGTGCTAACTCGCATCGTTATTTCGTCAGGCGTCATGATTTCGCACGGAAATCTCATCGATTCGCTCTCTCAGGTATTAATAATGTCCGCAGAGTCACTCAAAGTCCAACCTGTATGTATTTCTTTATTGCTTTTAACATTTTGATTGCTTAATGCGGGTTCCACAAAAGCCTCCAGTATGGAATGGTCCAGGAGGCTTGAACGTGATTTTCAATGTACTGCCGATACATCATGTCTATGGTCTCCACATCGCCACATTTAGATGCTTCTTATCGCCTGCAACACTTGTTCTCCTGCCTAAATGGAATGCCGAAGTTTATTTCGACTCCATCCCCAAGTAGGTCTCGTTCTTCACGCATTCAATTTCTTGTATTGACGTGTCGTCTTCACAATCGAGGTACCGTGTTACGACCGTATATTTAGTCCCATCCCTTGTCCATCAAATCGTGCACCATCCCAGGTTTCCAACTGCTGATTTCAGTACTGTTCAGTCCATAAATTGCGGAGCTGCCTATCTTCCTGTCTCTCTTGCCGAGCAACTACGCTCACGTTTCCCTGGCGTGGAACGGGTCAATGAAGGTCGGTAAATTATGATATTGCTTTCTTATTCTAATGTTGACGATGGCTATCAGGGTATGGAATGTCCGAATGTGTAGGGATATCGTCCCCTCCCGTTGTTCACGAAAAATTCTAATCGTCATCCCTTCAGACGCTCTCCATCTCCATGAAGCCTATTCCTGGACTACTCGAGGGACGAGCCAAGAACGTGCCCGGCTCCGTTGGAATGCTGTTACCTGGAGTCGAAGCCCGTGTCGTACGCGAAGATGGCGGATTGGCAGCCCTGGATGAACCCGGGGAATTATATGTCCGTTCTGGCTCTGTCGCGCTTGGTTACTGGAAAAACAAGAAAGCAACCGATGAAACGTTCATGGATGGATGGCTTCGTACGGGCGACCGGATACGCATCGACGCAGATGGCGTCCTCTAGTACGTCTCTTCATACGTGTATACATATGATTCTCGTTTGGGCTGATGTCTCGCCTCAGCTTCCAAGACCGAGCCAAGGTGAGCTTTTTAAAAAATGCTCCGTTTTCCGGGAGGATGACACGATCTGATTCTCTTTTGCCGGCAGGACACGCTAAAAATTTCCGGGATGCAAGTGTCCCCGACAGAGATTGAAGACACGTTACTCAGACATCCCGAGAAGCTTATTAATGACGTGACCGTCGCTGGCGTGAGCGGTGGACGAACGGCGGACGAGCGTCTCCCCCGAGCGTGGGTCGTTCTATCCCCCAACGGCAAGGCACTCGGTGCGACAGAGGTTGTTGCGCGATTGGACGCGTGGGTCCGCGAGACGCTGAGTCGATATAAATGGCTGAGGGGTGGCATCGCCATCGTCAACCAGGTCAGTCCATGTCCATTTCAATCGACCACGTCGTTGTTCATTTTGGCCAAAACGGTTGTTGACAATGTGCAGGTACCTAAATCGCCCACGGGCAAGGTCTTGCGTCGGGTGTTGGTGGACGAGTACGAAGCCGAGTCGCGATCGCGTATCGCTAGATTGTGATCTGTCTTATATATATACCGTTGTCGTGCACGATGATCGATTCGATGATTGGACAGTCATGACGAGAGTTTGTTTTGGCATAGTCTTTTTATATATCCTATACGCAAATCGTATGTAGCGCCAGCGACTTGACGTTCTGGCGAAAACGATGATGCTAGTGTACTTATTAGAAACGAGTCTTGTAGATGTGCACCAAGAATCATTTATTCAAGGACTCTTCCACACGGTTTGAGCAAATACAATACTTGACTGAGTCAAGTCGGATATATAGTTGACAGCACCGCCCGAATGAAAATAACTGACCTGGTCCCCTTGACGAACTGCGAGCAAGGAAATCAAACTCTAAATAGTTGTGTCTGATGGCATGAAACAGATTCAGATACTTGCAATGCCGAACACGACCACGAAACCACAGGGAAAGAAAAGGGAGGGGGGGGGGTAAACCCACTGTGACTATACACCTCCACCGCTCTTCTCTACAGGAATCCGTTTTCGCTC
>JBBPRX010000143.1:0-23349 GCA_038093195.1 Boletus fagicola
AAAATGGCTAGCTGAATAGAAACAGGAAATTGTGGGTTGTTGGAGTTGTTATGAAAGACAGGATGGTTCTCGATGAGCTCAACAATGTTGGCAAAAATGCAAGGTGAAACTCTCAGCTTATGCTGAAAGAGCTCCAGATTGTCAAATTGCCACTCATCAAGAAGGGGAAGCTGAGAGATACGGGTGGAAGGGGGGTGGCTTTGGAGAACACGGCCCTTATATCCAGTTCAAATGGTATACTTGGTGCGCTTTTTGTGTTATTTTAGGGGCACGACCAATTTAGATGTCGGAGCTTAAAAATGGCCACCACGTGATATGGGAGCATGGGAGCACTGCGATCCGAATGAGGCAAGTGGACCGTGTGACCGGCCACAGTGTCGCACTGTGGCTGTGATTCTATCGGCGACTGAAATTTACGCTGTGGCTGGAACTGCGCTGGAGATTTAAATTCTTGAATTCGCTCTCAAACATCACTCATGTAATCAACTCCTTCAACTACCTTGGCTACTTTGAGACCCACGGTAGCCGATAGTTTGAAGGTCTCTAACTCGTATATACTGTTTTCAATTTCTCAGATGCACTCACCTGTTGTGGACGTCTACATCGTTTGTTCCTGCCATCGAGTGCTTCCGCTGCTCTTTCTTTCATAAAGTACCCCTTGCTGTGCAATCTCCTGCAGTTGCGGGATCAGTGTGGAGAGAAGGGCTGTGCAGCGTGGGCTGATTGGTATCAGTGATATCAATAAGACCAAACTCGCATATACAGTATACTGTGTGCCGTGAGGAAGCCAGGTGTTCTTGTGCCCCTTGACCTTGACCTTGCACTCCGACTATCCTGCTTGTACCGTGCGTTGTGGACAGATATGCAGTCCACGGGAGAAAGTATGTACTAGTCATTGGCGGGTACCTATAATGACCACCCACCGACTTCCAGATGGCTCAAAAATAATCGAAATCAATGGTCCACGTGACATATGCTCAGTCTCCTTCACCGAGGACTGTAAACAGGTATTGACCGGCGGTGGTGAAGGGATGCTTCGGCGATGGCGAGTAGATGACGGACACGAGGTTGGGGAGGCAATTCAAGCTGAAGGGGCGGAGATCTATGCTGCTGCGCTATCACCGGATCGCAAGTGGTTGGTATGTGGACTCCGGCGTGTGACCGCGAACGATGGGAGGACGAATGTAAGGGTGTGGGATGCGCAGACGGGCGAGAAGGTCCGGGACATCAACGGTCACACAGACTCAGTATACTCGCTTGATATCTCCCCCGATTCGACGAAATTTGCGACGGGGTCGGCTGAAAAGCTCGCGTTCATCTGGGACATGCTTACGGGCGAGAAGCTCGTCGGGCCACTGGAGCACGAGGGCATCGTGGTGGCAGTACGATTTTCTCCAAACGGCGACCGCCTCGCCACCGCTACGGCCGAAAACCCTGACGCCAAGTCGATCCGCATCTTCAACAGCGACAATGGCCAACAGCTATTCGACATTCCATTCCGGGTCGACCGCTACATATCGTCACCACTCGCATGGTCGGCTGATGGTCGTCAGCTTTTTACTGTCTCGTATGGTGAAGTCAAGTGCTTCCATACGTTCTCGGGATCCCTACTCAGCAAATGGTCCGTGCCTGGTGGTGGAAAGTGTGGCTCTGTTGCCCTGTCACACAACCAAAAGTTTATTGTTGTCATTGCCTGCCAGTCCCTATCGTTTTGGGACGCTTCTACCCACCTGCAACTCGGCACTGTTATAAAGCACGCAAGCCCAGTCTGGACCATTGCACTCTCCCCCAATGACGACTGCATTGCGACCGGCGAACATAACGGAAAGTCCACCATCCGGTGTCTTCGCAATATCCTTCCGAGTTCGTACTTATCAGCAAATGTAAGTGATCAACTGGGCAATGTTGTCGAATCTAATAGGTCATTGTCTGCTCCTTTTTCTTCGAATCGTGAGTGTGTCCAAACACCAATTCCTCGCTTGTTCTGATCCGTTCACTCTCCCTCATAGTGTTGCAGTTGCCACTCATGGATATCAGTGATGCGGCATTCGATTCGTGGATCCAAGGCGACTTGACTCGCGTAGAAGAACTCTTGACAAAAGAGATGCATCCCTCGAATTCTCTTCACCACGCACGCGCACTCGCTCACCGTGCTCTTGTACGGTCCCGTTTGAAGCAGTGGAACACGGCCATCGACGATGCAAAAGAGGTATTTTTGGTTCATCTATTATCCCATCTCATGCTTACTATCGCACGTCAAGTCTATCAAGCTTCAACGATCTGTCATCGGTCATATCGCAAACGCAATGGCCTGCGTCGGAAATGGGGAATACGAGTCGGCCATTCGCGCGTTTGACCTTGTGTTCAGCGAAGGTCTCTCAACTGAAAATAATTTTCTTTTGCTGATCAAGGTTTGCCCTTGTCATCCTCGTCTCTGTTTGTACTGATCGTTCGTTTCACTCAGGCGATCGTCATGTTCGAATGCGGAAAACACAACGATGCCATTTCGCGGGTAGATGATTTGATTGATATAGTGGATGACAAGTCACTATATATCACTGTCCGCGTACGTCAACGCTACGATTTACTAGTAGACATGGTTGACATAATGATGTACAGGCTCAAATGTTCCTCCAACGTGGAACCACGTCGTTGAGAGAAGGGGACAGCGAACGAGCGATAGAATTGTTCAAGCGTGCGCAAGAAGCCATCCTGTTTCAACGAGGTCGTCATCTGGTAGTCATCTCGCTTGTAAGTTATTTACTTTCATGTCCTCCTCAAGTGTACCAATTCTGTTTCCAAGATATTTGGATGGGATCTGGATAAACTTGCCTTTGCGATTCACTTACACCTATGCAAAGCCATGTATGATGCGGGCCATATTGAAGTAGCGGAGTCACTTGGTCCAATGGTTGTGACTCTGGGCAAGCAGGCCTTGACGAGCACAGACTGGGACCCTGGTATGTGTCTCACGACCAATCTAGACTGACCTGCATTGAGTGTTTCACGTCAGATCTCGTTGAAAAGTGTCTCGCGACGTTCGAAAGCAATGGTGATGTGGCAGCGAAGTCCAGTAATCCTAAAGAAGCGATCATACGATATTCTATTGCGTTGTCCCTGAATCCATCGAACCCCGCACGTCTTCTTGTTAAACGAAGCAAAGCACGAGCAATACTTGGGTCATGGGAGGATGTATTGAAGGACGCGGATGAGGTATGGTTTTTCTCTCCTTGGCGCATGGCGATCCTGAAATTTGCCGACCCAGGCAATCAAGGCAGAGCCTCTGAGTCCATGGGGATACGAGAGAAGACACGTGGCACTGCATGGTTTGCAGCGCTATGATGCAGCAGTTGATGCGTTCACACGCATGCTTTCCCTCATTAACGAGTCTCTTGATCCAGAAACCTGTCGTAAGTTCACCTTACAGCTTGCAGATAATATCTTGACTTGATTGCACAGAACTAGGAAAGAAATATGTTTCACCTTCCCGGTCTGAGACGATGATCGACAGCGTCGTTCGCGGGGTGTTCAAGATATGTCCACTTGTTCTTATTGATGTCAAGAGTGGTCGTCTGTGCGGCGGACCGGAGCGAATGAATATATTCAAGTCGGATTCACAGTTCAAAGAACTTCTTTCCTCTATGACGGACGGATTGGACGACGGACGGATCCTACGCGTGGTGGCAAAGTATTTTCAATATGTGACGTTTTCGCATGTATGGCAAGGGAAGGAGCCATCGTTCCAGGACGTCAACTCGGTCAACTCGGTCTGGGACCTCGATTCATCGCCACTGAACGATAAGTTGCGCAAATTCTGCGAGGTAGTTCGGACAGACGGATATCGATGGGCATGGAGTGACACATGCTGCATCGACAAGACCATCAGCACGGTGTTGAATCAGTCGCTCACGATGATGTACAAATGGTATGAAGAATCCGCAGCCACGCTTGTCCTTCTTGCGAGCGTAGTGTCTCCATCGGCCCTTGGGGATCTCACAGACAGTCCCTGGATGACACGGGCCTGGACTGCACAAGAGCTTCTCGCACCGAAGGTGATCCGATTCTACGATTGCAATTGGAAGCCATACCTTGACGACACCCGTGCCAACCACAAAGAGTCACCTGAGATTATGCAGGAGCTCGCAAAAGCCATAGGTGTCGCTCGCGAAACCATCACGGCTTTCAATCCCGACGATCTCAGTGTCCGGGAGAAACTGCGACTCGGGTCGACACGCAACGCGACAGTGGAAGAAGACGTCGCGTACTCATTGATTGGTATTTTCAAGAGTGATATCCGACCACACTACGGAGAAGGAGATGCGGCACTGGGCCACCTGCTGGAGGAGGTCGTAGGCCGTTCGGGCGACGTGACAGTGCTTGCCTGGACCGGCAAGTCGTCGTCATACAACAGCTGCCTTCCTGCCACCCTCGCCGTGTATAGAGAAACACCGGGTGCTTCGCCGTCCATTGGAGACGCTGAAATGGAGAGGCGCGTTGCGGCATTACGAAACGCACCATCTGAAAATGATACTGTACTATTCCACAAGCAGGTCACCCGTTTACCACTAGCCCGCTTCGTCAACCGCCGACTACACCTCCCATGCATCATCTTTGTGGTCAAGAGGCTCGCTGTACCAGAATTTAGGAGTGGTCGAGAGCATTGTTACCGTGCTCGGGTATCAGGGGTCGGTCACGTGGAATTCAAGACATCGGACAGGCTCTCGTCGTTGATGGAGCCGCGCAAGCTCATTTTTGTACATCCATGGATTCGCGATCTGCGCAACCCACTCGATGTTTTCACTTGGGGAAGCGCATCAGATGGTGACGAGTCCGAATTCGATTCTGGTTCCGATTCGGTGTCCGAGGCCATAACCGCACCATCTTCGCCATTGGATGCTTTCCCCCCCAGCACGATCGATGACTATACCCGGGCATTGCGTCTTGTCGTTCGTCTGCAGCAGCCATTCCATGCGCTGTTGCTCGAGCAACAACCCGATGGAGAGTTCAAGCGAGTCGCTGCTGAGCATGAGATCATTATTCCAGGACTCGAATCCCGGATCAACTTCGCAAGGGATATCCATGCCGGAGTAGTGGAGATATTGTGACGTCGTTATAGGGTTTCTATCACTTGCGTTTGTCTAGTTGTATGTTGTTGTCACATTGCTTTTTCGTCGTCATTCCAATGTTTAGCTGCCTCTTAGTCTTGACAGTCTATACACTGTACTGCATCACTTTGTGGTATACCGCCAGTCATCTCATCAGCAAATTGTACCGTTACTTTCAGCCACTTAGTCACTACTTTGGTCACACTTTGACATGCTTCATGTCAAACATCAGGAAAACCTCAATTTGTTTAATGATGACTTAAATATTCTTAAACAGTCAAGTTCGCCCAAGACAATTACATAAACCAGGTAGCCAACTTATCCTCTTTCTTAATTAGTCTTAATAAAAATTTATTACTGTTGTCTAAGTGATCTCAAGTCGTCGGAGTAACCACAATGTGTAAATTGATTAAGACAAACAAAATATTTCACGGACAGTTAAGATGCTTTTATAAATGAGGGATGTTGACTGTATCGAAACTATGGTATTCTTATTCTGAATTTCCATATTCCATAACCATAGTTATCTTATTATTCCGCTATTCATATTCTTTGGGTTCTAGACTTACTTTACTTTATACGAGTCTAGATCATGATGTCATACCCTTGACCCTTACGGTCTAGACACTACGTCATACCCTTTATCCAGGGTATAGGGTATTACTATACATAGTACATCGTACAATAGTTTATCATCCAATAGCCCTTCAGGGTACAAGGGCATTACCTAGTTAGTGTTAGACACAGCTTGGTCTGTGCACCTTTCTGTATCGTATATAAAGGGTCATTCCTGCACCCAAATACGATAGGCTCTTCACCAGATCCCCACACAGTTCTTTCAGTGCTCTCTTGAGGCCACCATCCTCAGTCACTCCTCGGATCTACTCAGAACACCTCACTTGCTTAGTCAAGCATCTCTTGCTCGTTCCACCACTCTTGACTATCACACGGTGTAAGCATCTCCTACATCGTTCCTTCCTTGCTGTCACCTCTGCCTGGAGTACCCTTGTACTTCGATAGAAAGTTGATCATTGGGTCATGTGGTGCTGCTTGGGAAACATCGAAAATTTCTTCAACAATACAAAAACACTGGTCCATTATTTTACCATTGATTCCAGGATGTTGCATGAATGTTTTGGAGATCGTCCCAGCATTGGTCACAAGATCATTGATCATTAAATTGTTATGGTATGCAGGCTGGGTGAGTAGCATCATAATAAAATCTATGGCACTAAGTCGACTGCTTTCTAGTGCACTGAGCACAGGTTGGAGTGAAGACATCAGTGGGTACAATGTAGAATGACATCTCATTGACTATGGCCTGGCTACGTAGCACAAAACATGAGGAAGCCATGTGTACTACACTAGGTGTGTGAATAGAAGCCAAAACTACATATTAAAATATTGTAATCCTAAGTTCTGAATGAATGATTTCACTGCTTTTTGAAGTCCAAAGGGATGCAGCACTGTGGCAGTGTGTGTTTACAAATGTTTTCTTGCAGCCCCCATGGTGAGTGCAAGGTTTCTTAAAGTTACAGAGTTTGAAAAAGCACACAGGTCATGTGACACTACCTGCATGTAGGAGCCTGAATAGGACTACACTTTAACTACACTTTGATTAGCAAAAACCAAAAATGCCAAAAATACAATTTAGTGGACACTAGTACTTATGTATAATTATTTAATAATGCCACTCTCCACTAAATCACATTTTTGGCATTTTGGTTTTTGCTAATCAAAGTGTAGTTAAAGTGTAGTCCTATTAGCCAAAAATGCGCAACATTAGCATTTGTGGTAGTGCCACTAGGTTTTTTCTACACTGCCACCACCCGAAAATTCTGGCAGAGTCCAAAAATGGCAAAAATGCGATTTAGTGGACACTAAAACTCATGCCTCCCATGCCCTGTGGCAAATGTGACCAAACAAATGGCTGGGCCTTATGTATGGGCTGGACCCAACAACAAGTGTACACTTTTTTACTACACTTTTGGTACACTTTTGTAAGCATTTCTGGACACTTTGGCTGCACCTTTGTTACACTTTTGCTACACTTTTTGCTACATTTTTGTTTGCATTTTTGGTACACTTTGGCTACACTTTGGCTACATCTTTGCTACACTTTGGCTATACTTTTGGTACACTTGGCAAGCATTTTTGATACACTCTTGCTACACTTTTGCTACACTTTAGGATTAGGATGAGATTGGAATTAAGGTTGGATTAGGACTACAAGTGAGTAATTCAATAGAATGAGCATTAATATTAGTAAAGTGTACAAAAAGTGTAGTAAAAGTGGACTAATATGTATGTATACTTTATTTGCTACACTTTTTGACTAAATTAACTGACTGAAAAAGTGTAGCAAAAGGTGTAGGAAAAGCGAACTACAAAGTGTAGTAAAAAGTGTAGGAAAAGCAAATCAAAGAGTGTAATAAAAAGTGTGGGAAAAGCAAACTGAAGAGTATAGTAAAAGTGTAGGAAAAAGTGTAGGAAAAGTGAACTGAAGAGTATAGGAAAAGTGTAGGAAAAGTCAACTACAAAATGTAGTAAAAAGTATAGGAAAGTAAACTACAATGTGTAGTATACAGTAAGCTCTGTATACTGTACATAGCTGTGGACTCTGTAGATGATCCAAGAGTCTCTACCTTTGTATCCTGTATATGCTGTGAAAGCTTGTGGGGCTTTGTGAGTGGTGTGAGCACTGTGAGCACTGTGCCAAAAAGGGTGTTTCGCTGATGATCATGGATGGAAATCCATTTCATGACTGCCAAATTGGTTTTCTTGATTCAGAGGTGCGGGCTGATTATTTTGCTGGGTTCCTTGTGCTGCCATGTTCACACTCTGTTCTGGTCTAGCAGCCCCATCTGGGTGCATTGGAAACTGGCTCGTTGGGCTACAAGTGGGCTGCATCATGGGGCACGATGGGGACTCAGAGGGATATCAGAAAATGAGCAGGGACAAGAACCACTCATTTATTTGTAGGCTAGGGAGTGGGAAGGGGTCCAAGGGGATCCGGAGACAATTTGCATGGGTGGATCTCTCATGTATCTCAAGTCTATCTCAAGGAATTGAAAAGCTTATTTGTTCTTGAAGATGCGAGATAGCAACACTAAGTCTCATGCTTCTCGAGTCGGGTTAGTTAAAAAGAATCAGAACCGGCATTGGGGAACGTTGAGCTTCGACCGAGATCGGTCCTCGAGTTAGCATAGAGATTGTGCGTCACACCGGATTACATCTGGGTAGGAACTATATTTGGACAACAACTTGACTGAGTTAAAAACCCGTTTCCCCAGTGACTATGGGTCATCTCATGTGCTTTACATCCAAAACGAGCCAACAGGCTTACTCGTCGCATCAGGCCACGGCAGCCCCTACGAGCCCCGACAACGCAAGCATGTGCGCTTCGCAGATCGCTGAAAAGTAAAATTCGTGCTCCGAGTTGTGTGGCTCGATCAGGTTGTGTGCAATCTCGTGTGCAAGCGTAAAGAACCTAAACACGGTAAAGTATCCGACAAGAAAACAGCCATGAGCCATCAAAGCGAACGAGGCTGTGGGAAGCAGACAGACCAAGATATCTGAGCTTGCTGTTGGGAACCATTCTTGACGTCCTGATCGTCTGTTCATGGGGTCATCTCAGCTTTATCGTCACAGATCGGAGTCGAGGGCATCCGTGACACTCACGCCATGCCTCGAAATAGCGCAGGTTGAGGAAAATGCTTCCGTTCCTGTTGAACGCGATGAGTCCTCCGGCCATGTCATAAAAGATGTGCAACGAGGTTGTCGGAAGGCTGTATATCTGAGCGAGAGGCGTAATGATGTGTATGAATCGAGCGAGCGGGTCGCGCATGCGCGTTATGAACGTGTCGGTGTCGGGCACATCTATTCGTCCCTTAGTAACCCAGACTTTCCCCATCTCAATGTTCTTGTCCAGCACTCTCACCTTTGGTGGCAAACACCCTCACGTCTCCCATTTTCCCTGGTCAGATCGTCAGTAACCGGGGATGGATGAACGAACCTCCATCCTACCAAGGAGCTCAAGATTTCCAACCTGGCCAGACGTATCACAGTAACCCTCGTTCAGGGACTCCTTGATGATCTCCATCTTCTTGCGATTATGGAGTAATGTCCCTTCTTCAGGCTTGCATGCCTTGATTGCCATGTCAACATTGGCCCCTGAACATCACACCCATCAAATCATAATCAATATAGACGTGTATATATCACCCACGAATGTTACTTTGGGGTGTCACATGTCGCGTGTTCCTGTCATGAAAGAATCAACAAGACATTCGTTCCAGATGCAACTCGAGCGTACTGCGGAATCTGGGGAGACGGACTGGATCTAACGATCTCCGAGGAGGATGGCACATGTGAAATGAGCTTGCGTCTCAAATTTTGCAGTGCGTTACTGATGGGGTAGGCATTGTTGGTAGGTTCGGGAGTGGATGGGGAAGTCAGTGTGGTTACCAACTCATTCGGAGGTTGCTCTGGTACACTGGGCGTCATAGCTGGAGGTGGGATTGCGGGAGGCGGAGAAGAGCCAGGTGCGGGCTCCCAGCCTCCGGGCAACCCAGTGCGCCGCGTAGGTGACTTGGAGCGTGTTGCAACAGAATCAGGATGATTCGCTCTTAGAGGTTGTGGCGCCACCGGCTGGGGGATAAGGGTCGTCGAAGAGTTGGACATTTCCGATCCGATGTAGCGGCTTCTCCTGGCTTCTTCCGCCACCTTCCTGTCTTGTTGCTGTTGCTTGAGGATCTTGTCAACTTATGGGCGCATGCGTGAGTCGCGAAACTCGGGGGACAGGTAGGTACACAATACCGACCGTTATAACCTCTTCGTTTCAACGCTTTCAGATCGGTAGAGAGAATCGTCATAAATAGCAGGGCATCGTTGACCTTGGCCTTCTCGAATAGCAGCCGACACAGAGACGTCGCAACTCTAGTTACATAACTGAGTACCGAAGTAAACCGGCGAAGAACGGAGCGCAGCAACTCACTCATACATGTCCACCTGTGCGCTGTTGGATAACCACAGCTCGATCGGTCCCGTACCGACACGCTTCGCAGCTGCCGATGCGTCCAGCGTCCGCGTCGTCTTGCCACTCCCAAAATCAAGCGTTTTGGAGACGATCAACTTTGTAAACACTTTGACTTTGAAGTTGTGCGCGCCGGAAAGCCACGAAAGAGACACCTTCGTGCGGGTGTGAGTGTGCTCGTGGAGGAACAAGGGTAGCCTCTCGAGTACGAGGGCCCGGACGTCAGAGGCAGTCTTCGTATCCGATCTCTCGTTCGAGACTTTATACTCCTCTCGAACGACAGCGCTCAAGCGTCGCGATCCGAGCGATGCGTAGAAGCCTGTAGGCGCATAGTTAGTCGTGATATAGATATCCCCGCTCTAGCCAAATCATAACGTTTACGCACTTTCCAAAAGATCCTCTTGCGGTGCGGCAAAGATAGAGTCGCTGAAAAGCTGGTACGCGTTCGTATCGTCGGCGATCACGATCTCGCTGGGTTTCCGCAGATCGTGCAGATCTTCCCATCCTTCTTCATCCCATTCCGCCGACGAAGTCTGGTCCAAGAACGTTTTCGAAGCTTTCTGGCGACGCATACCCAGCAAGATAGGCGATATCTTCATCTTGCTTATTGTGCCAGAGGCAATAGCGTGGCTATTGACAGCCAGATTGCGCAACTCTGCCACATAACTGGGGACCAAGTAAGTGGACAACAACTGACTGGAATAGGGCAGGACACGCACTTTTCGTACCCTCCAGCAAGCCCGTAAAACTTCTTTGGATCAGAAATCAAGATCTCCGCAACCTCGTCTATGGAAGGCTCGTTCTTCGACCCACATGCACTCAAAAACCTATTCGCGACAGGCCCGAAATCGACAAAGACGAACAACTTGGAATGGAATTCGCCTTTGGTACCATCGCCGAGGTAACACTGTGTAGGCGTGAGCCATCGCAATGGCTGAGCGCCTGAACCCTTCGTGGGGACGATCGGTAGCTTTGAGAGTATCGTCAGCTGGGGTTGGGTGAAGCCTATTACATGCCGTGAGAGAATCGAAACAACATGCGAGAGGAACGCTTACTCGAGATGCGCTCGGCCATAATCTCAAACCACTGCCGCGCGGTCGCTTCGTTGCGTGGTGGTGTTTTCTCCAGGAGGGAGAGGAGCAACGATGTAGGGGGGTGAGGCTGTATGCCTAGTTTACCTACCGCAGCTTCTCGACAACTGTCTTGAACGACCGAGAAGCCAAGTGATTTCCACTGAGTCCCAGAGAACACCTAGATTGGCGGAAATAACCATATTAATGGAGATAATATGATACTATGACAGTAATGTACCTCGCCCAGCTTGCCTAAATGGGTACCATCCTCACCCTCTGAAGGAATAAATGCGATGTGCCCGAAGTTGTCTGGATTATAATCCTGGTACTTCGAAGGAATATTGTCACACAGATACTTGAAAGCGATCGTGCGAACAGCACTGTCCGAGGCAGAACACAGCGTCACCGTGGTTTCCAAAGGTGGGAAGCGACGCAACCCGAGCCGATAGAGCAGCTTGGCTATCAAACCATCAGGTTGGTCGCCTTTCAATGGTGGTACAAAGTCCAGAACCAACCTTCTTCTGAATTATTCCGCCACTTGGACTTCTGCCCCCAATCAAGGACGGGAAGTTGCAGTTGCCGGAAGATATCTACAGGCTCATAGAGCTCTCGAGCACAATAGCGAGGCTTCTTCTTGCCCGCAGCCAGCGGTGTACCTTCTTTAGTAAACGCTGCCGTAGATGCCAGTCTGGCGAGCTCCTCCGTGGTCAGCGTATCCCGCACCTGGACAAGATAGCCCACAAGGTCGGAGATGCTCCAATCTCCCGTCTTCACCATCCTATAATACATAGCTGCAGTCACGGAATCAATAAGGCCACGTCGACTCACCGATCGAAAATAAGCTGGAGATCGACATGTCTCCGGACACCAATAAACGAGAGTAGTTTCTCCATCTGGCCCTTGATGACAAAACCCGAGGGAAACTGTACCAGCGGAAGGTCACCAAACAGCGTCATGTTGGCGTTGGGGAAATACGAGAGCTCCGGGGATGCTAGGCCGGAAGACGTTGGGATACACTTTTTGCCAGCAAATACCTTCTTCGCCGAAGTATGCATCTCGTTCGATAGCGAAGACCATACGCGAGATAGAATGATCAGTACACGCTCAGCCCAGTCAATCGACTTGGTGAAGTCGTGATCCGGATTCGCCGACATGACATCGGGTTTGGAGATGTGTTGTAACCAGTCGACGATAGTAAATTCGGCCCAGTGGAAGCTCGTCAACTCGGGAGGCGTAAATTGCTTGGTGACATTCAAGGGCATGAGGGTCACGGGAAGCGGTCCATCCAATGGGATATGGGTACCAAGTGTCTTGGTATTGATGAAATACTGTACTGATGACAGCGGAAGTACTCTTCCATCTGCACTGCTGAGGACCGCCGCATTCAACAATTGCACACGGATCTGAGCCATATTGACGTCAGTGCCATCTTGCTTAAGGCCGGTCCACCATTTAAGACAAGCAATGAGTTCTTCTTCGCTAAGAGGATGTTGCCGTAATTCTTGCAGGACATCGACAAAGGTTATAGGGGAGAGCATGCCTTGAGCTTGCAGGGCTTTGATGGTACGCGCACCTTCCTGGATAACAGATTGCGGCAAAACTGGGAGGTGCTTAATGAATTTCGCGAAAACGGGGTCGAATTCCTTGATATCAGGTGCCCCACGGATACCAGCAGACGAGAGAAGCCTCAAGGGCAAAGTGGAACATCCATAGAACGAGGTTTCCAGCAACCGCGATACCTCCGATGAGGGGGTAGAGTGATGAAAAGTGAAAAATTTGAGAACATGAATAAAACGCTGAAGGAGCCAATCCTCCAACTCCTGTCGTGGACGGAAGTCCGCCGTACCATTAGATTTGGCTGCCCCTTCCCACAAATTCTGGATGTTGGAGAGCTCCAATTCGTACGCCGCGCGAGCCAGGAACCCCCCGACATACAATAACTCTTTATTCCAGACTAGAACAAACTAAGCAGGCATCAAAAACTCATAAAGAACTACTCACCTGCAACATTCCTGTCACTGAGAGGGGTCGTGTGAACATATATATGACAAGACAAGATGATACGCTTACACGAGATCTATTGATTCACGCTCGACGGTCGGAATGAAGCGGGACGCCATGTGGCCACCGATACCTGTTGTTTGACCCGTAGCATGTCCCTGCGTAGAGAAATTAGTCAAAGGTGAAGGTTGAAAAGACGTCGACGCAGACAATGAAAATCCGCGTGTGCCCAACCCTAACACATCGTCAGTCAACACGCAAAGTGAACGTCGGTGTTACAAACCCATTCAAATCCGCACGAAGACCCTGGAAAATACTTCCGCACGCCACCGGCTGGTTCTTGTCATCAGCAAAACTCTGGTCATACTCATCTTTCCCAGTCTTCGTATGAAACATGGTAAGTCTTCATGAAGTGACCGATGGCATCGGAACACCCACATAAATCAGATCATATTTGAGCCGTGCAGGAGGATTCTTCTTCGTAGACCGTAGGAGTTCAGCAGAGAGTTTCTTGTCCACCTTGACGTCCACCTCTGCAGTGAACACAGTGAGAGTCACGTTCAGTTCATGTAACTCTGTCGGATCTTTGGGATGCTGTGGTAGTAACGCTGGAGTCTCAGGCTGAGGTGTCGATTGGCTCGTAAAGACAGAAACAAGGGAAGAGAAAAAGCCGCCCATAGGCTTGCGTGGCTCCAAGAGCTCTAGCAGTGGTCGTTTCTCAGTCCCAACAGCATAGACAGCATGCATGACCTCTGCCTTGATCCTGATGGCTAGTTAGGGTTGATGATCAGTATGCATAAAGACAGCACGGAGAAGACTCACGGTGGGATTGTACACCTTTGACATTCATGATATTTGACTGGCTGGATCGTTTTAATCCTCTGGGAAGGTCGACCGCTTTAGCCACTCCGGGTGACTTCTTGACGTGGCCAATGCAACGCTCATCAAAATACACGCTGACATCGTTGAGGTGAACCATGAACGTGATCGACGATACAAGAAATCGCATAAAGTCAAACGCCGGTGGTATAGGACCAGCTTCTCGAAGCGTCATTTCGAACGTTGTCCATGGGTCTACGGTTCCTTTTGAAGGGAGATCACCACGACGGACATTCAGCTGATAGATGATAGCATGAGGGGAAGAATCGGTGTGCTGGAGAATAATTATACCTGATCTTTATTATCCTTCCAATAAAATTGCATTCCATGCCCTGACAGGAAGCTAAACCATATACTCCCAAAGATATAAAATATTATACCTCCAGATGATACAAACGGATTCTCCGTCACCGAAAATAAGCTGTAAAATCCTAATCGAAATTTTGGCCATCGCCCTATCGATAGAGATGTTTTCACTCACCAACACCAAACGCGCCAATCTTCTCCTCGTCAGGGTTTCCCTCAGCTATGGTAGCGCGAGACGTATTAAAGGACGGGTATTTCAATCAAAAGTAAGTCATTCACCGATCTTTCGTAGTCGTGTCCAATCCTCGTCTCTAAAGGTGATTCCATTGTTTCTAAATGACCATTGGGCGACCTTGATCAAAGAGAAGTCAACAAAGGAGTGTACCAAATGGCATGACTGCACCGAGTACGCGTACATGGGTAGATTTGAGATTAGGGAGAGACGGTACATCGATGTTTCCTGGCTTCTGACGTAGGTATGCAGCAGTCTCGAAGCGAATTTCGACTGCGGACGACCGAGCATCGTCTGAATTCTGGAGGAGTTCTCGGAATACTAACGTCGTCAAGAGCTTGAAGTTGAGAAGGGACCACCGTGGAACGCCGCCAGAACCTCTCACCGGTGAACTCGCCGGAGTAGCGCGCAAGCACCTTGTCGATCAATGCACGCTGGTTAACTTCCACCGACTCATCTTGTCCAGTTAGCCACTAATACAATCAAGAGTGGGTCAGAAGGTAGGACTGCAGACGGCTCTGGTGGACACACCAATGCGTTACGGTCGTGAGCCATTTGTGGTAGGTTCGTCGAGAAAGTCCGCTACGTGCTGTCTCACTACGTGGATTGATCAATGTATAGAGAGAAATAGATTCTTCCGGGCAGGAAAGACCAACGTATCGATGAATTGGCGCGGAGTCGCGAGCTCGTGAGTTGTGATACCGTTGGAAGTGGTGAACCACTGAGTGTACTTTGAACTTCCCAAGTAACCAAGCTAAACTGTACATGCTTTGTAAGCCGAGCACCCTGCTTATGGCAGTCCTGGCCCGTCAGAACTTGGAAGCGACAAATGGTAGTCTAGGCTGTTGCGGCCCACCTAACTCCCCAGAGGTTAGTCCGTACAGGAGTGAGTCAGGGCACGTCTCCTCGCCCTTGCCAGCGAGCTGGCTCCCTCGCATCGAGCGCCTCGCCCGCTCCTCGTCTTCGCACCCACCCACCACTCCCTCTCGCAGGTCCGACGTCCAACCTATGCTTGTCCGTCGCACTTCGCTCATGGGCTCGCTCAGTGACCTGCTTGGTACCCATCCCACCCTCGCAGCTCGCTCGCCCTCACAGTGCGTCGGGCCGGAAAGCCTCTGGGGCTTTTGCCCACATCCTCACTCCTGCCATGTACACGCCTACTAGTATGTAGTATGTACACTGCCCGCTCCTCCCTACGAGCTACCGTTGCGATCGAACTTCACGGATGTGCATTTTGGCTGGGAGAGGGCTCGAGTGCAGCCCCCCGACGCTATGCAGTATGAGAAAGTCTACTGTACTCGCCTCCACACTGCCACTTTTGGCAATTCCCGTGTAGATATTGCTTGATACTTAGTAAAAACGACAGGAAACACGGCTTTTTCTGGCTACCAAGAATACAGAAAAACCCGAACTTTGAAAGACAGGAAAGCGGAGACCTCCTCAGCCCCCTCGCAGGCACAGACGAAGCAATAGAAGGCCTAATCAGGACTGCTATAGGACGACAGTTCTCAATTGTTTCGGCCCGAGCCGCCTCCGGTCAACTCCTCATCGCCATCCTTCTTTCTGGGCTGTCTCCCCTGGTTAATTTCTGGAGGGAGCATGACTTCCTTCTCCCTTTTCCTCGGTGACTTCTCCCCACCGGGGAAATGGGGATCACTATCCTCCCCTGTCGATCTCTGGTCGAAGTCTGTTGGCTGAGTGACTACCTTGTCCCTTGGTATTGGTAAACTCTGCTCGACATTCTGGCGCGGCCCGCGTATAAGCCTTGGCGATTTCTCCGCGGGAAGAAGCTGAACTTGACCGCCTTCCTTATCCTCCTCACGCACGATATCCTTCCTTAGTGGTTTTTTACCAGCGGCTGAATGCCGAGAGCCCATCGACGGCTGGTCTCTTATTCTTGGCAATCTCTCTCCACCACTGGAACGGTACTGAGTTGGAGGGTCGCTCTCATTCTCCTCATCTTGCGGGGGCTCCTTGTTAATATGAGAAATTTGAAGACCCTCGTCAGTCACAGCAAAACGTTCCTTATAGTGTTCATACCTGTGGGGCTGGGGAGTGTAGTGGGTCTGACTCGTCTGAGGTGTCCGGCCCGGGCGTGGATGGTGAATCCGGAGGGTTAGGGGGCACCTCAGGAATATTAGGCTTGTCACCCGAACCGAATCCGGAGTCGGGCTTGGACTCGGTTGGACTCGGGTTCACTGGTGAGTTTGGGTTGCGGAAGACGCTAGGCGTTGCCCATGTCAGCACGCCCTTTAGACAAGAGTTTTGATAAGAAACGATTCACCTCTTTACCTTTGAAATGACTGCCCGAAGTTGCTCCTGAATAGCAAGACTTGTAGGTCATCGCTGTCGCGTCGGTAGGAGGAGTAGGGAACGAACCACACGATCATCGAACCAGTCAGCCGGACTAACTGGGTACCTGACGTCCTCCAGACCTGTTTCCGGTATTGATACGATGCCATCTGAGAAGCCATCTTCCACGGCTGTGATCATGCTATCCAGCATGAGTGATATATGGTCTCGCATAGTGCCGATTACCAGTAGTGACGGGAGTGCGGGAGAGGTGTGAAACGGGCCAACACCTCAGAGTCGTTCTGTCTATAAGAACAGTACTGCAACGTATAGATCGGTTTTGGCAGGGGGCCGCGCCGCCTCGTGGCATCACTCGGGGTCTGGCGTGCAGTGGGTTACACGGTGAGGCCTTGAGGCCTCAGCACCTTGCTGCGTGGTAAAGGAAGATAGCAACTCAGCCTAGTACATATATGTATGCATATTACAGGAGGCGTCAAAATGCATGGGTGCATTGAAGCTTCGGATTACGTTCGGTGCCGGCATGACTTTTTTTTGGTAACCTCCAGTATCCACCCCTTTACAGATTTCCAGCGCACATTCTTGAATGATCATTGGAATGGACTTCAAGCTTCAATATCCAATATTCAATCATGGAGTGATCGCAAGCTTGTACTATATCCGCTTGCATGTAATATTTCTCATTTCTCATTTCCCATGAATCCCACCATCAGGCCTTTTGCATGCAAGTTATTGAACTTATTCTAAAAACTAATCCGGATGATCCGAACAACTCGGAGGTCGAATTCCGAACTAAGCGCCGCCTCACTATCTGGCGAGGCCTTGCATTGTACAGGAAATGACCGCCGTGTTGACGTCGACCGTGAGTCGTATTCGTCCATATTTACAATGAAGCTCAAAGCCTAAGACACTTTCCCTCGTGGGCTCAAGCACTCGAGGAAGAGAATTTTAGCCAACACCCCACATTGACTAGTATGTACTATAAGTTGCTGAACCGAACGGGCAGCGACTCGCCGACGACCTGAGCCGATTACCTTCGCTTCGCCACTAAGTATTGATCGAGCCGAACACGGATGGAATGAATGTGAATACATCAATACTAATCAATGGTATCGTCGTGGCGCAAATGCTCCGGTGACAGAGTCGCTGATCGGGCCTGCCTTGGAATCCTCAGGAGCCCTGTAGTACCCTACGACGTTCTCGGAGGCGCAGAGGCGCAACCACAGGATATGCATAGGCCACTGCCATACCCTCGAGTTCCTGGAAGGCTCGCAGCGAGTCAACACAGGGCCTGAACTGGTCGTGCCACGGGCCTATTTGGCCGGCATGGAAGCAGCAATGCAGCTGCAGCCTTGCTGTAGTCACCGCGTTTCTCGTGCACAGTCTCCCTACCTCTCCTTCACAACATGCCTTCTATTAGGTACGACAAAAAGAAAAAGGTTTCTTACATTCGTTTCCTAGCCGTCGAACCAACGCTGCCTAATTTCTCCCTCCGTCCGTCAACTCCAAGGAGGTCCCTAGCTTTGCGAGCCATCATGCCGAACACCATCGCCAAGTGGATATCTGCCCGCCTAAGAGGCTTATTCTTCTGCGGATGTTATAATCCCGCAGCCAACGATCCAATGCCAGACCGCCCCATACCTAGCCGGAATAGTCAGGATACTCCCCTCACGAACCCTTCCGACATGGCATCGGAGACACCCAAGGCCCCCACGAGTGAGAAATACGGCCACTCACTGTCGAATGGTAGCACCGGTGACCAGAGTGGAATGGCTGCCGCTCCTCAGGACACAGCGGCGCAGGGCATTCTGCCCAACGGGACGGACCAGCTTCCCGTTTATCAGGCCAACGTGTTGCAGGTATGAACCCGAATTCTTTCGGCATATCCTTCTTACTGAAACTTGCCGTCCAGCCCGACACGCCGTCGTCGGAGACGGATATGCAGAACCGTTTCACTTATCAGGGGACGTTGGCACAATACCCCCAACTCGTGAGCGGTCTCCGTGAAGTGGACTCCACTTCGTCGACTGTCCCGCCCAGTGTAGTGGAAGGAAGCGACGAAACAGTGGGTAGTCAGAATCTTCCTGTAACTCAAGAGGTCGCGGCACAGGTATGGGCTTGATTCGCGCAGAAGGTGTTTCCGGGGCTGACGATGCACAAATGGGTATTCAGTTGAACGTGATGGACGACCAACAGCTCACAATGCTGGTCTCCTTCCTGCCAGTGAGCCCCAGGGGGTAATGGCGCAGGTATGGGTACGCTGGGGGGAAACTCTCATTGTTCTTGACAGAGTGGATGGCGCTCAGCCTTCGCCCTTTGTCAGTGAGAAGTTGCCAAGGAAGATGAAGGAGATTGATCTTCAGCCTCCGCAGATCTTTAAGGAGAGACCACCAAGAAAGACGACGGTGATGGTGGGGGAGATCGTAGAGGCTGCTCAGCTTTCTCGCGTCACTAACGGCAGAGTGCCGGAGGTGGAGGATAATCTCCCTTCGCAGATCACTAAGGAAAGACCGCCGAGAAAGAGGAAGGCAGTGGAGGAGGAGATTGTAGAGAACGCGCCGCTTTCTCGCATCAGAACTTGAATGTCTGGCGGCCGACTCTGGCCAGAGATCAATAGTGTCTCCTTGGGTTAAGGTGATCCAGACTTATGTCACGACATGCGTATGCCATTGTCATTCGTCCATGCACGTTATCCCCATGTAATTTCAATGTATATGTCGATGGTCTTGTGATCGGCCACCATTACTTTTGTGCAAGTGGCTAAACTGTGGTGACATCACAACAGATCCTAACCCTAAAATGGGGCCTAGGGCCAAGGTCAAGAACTGACGATCAAAGGGGGCAAATCCAAGTTATGGAGAGTCGGACGTTATGGAGAGCAGAAATATTCTTTTTAATAAATAACAACATTTGAATGGATGTCTTCAGTTACAATGATGAGCAAGAAATAGTAGTATGATTGAAGGCAAATAGCCTCCTTCTAAGTTCTCCCCACCCACCTTCACCCAAATTTACATCACTGACATTTCATTGGATCGTGCCCAGCATGCCCTTCGTGGTCGCTGCTCTGGAGCATGCCTTTATGCCACTGTTTATGGCACTGCCTTAGCCCGCTCCTTTCGATTGTTATAGTTGATAGTTCATTCAAATGGCCCTGGAAAGGCGGCGGTCGGTAGCGGTTAAGCCCCCTGAGTCCCACTTTAGGTAGTGCGCTCCTCAACTACAAATCCTCTGACACTGGGATGCACATGATGGGTGTAGGACTAATTTTTTGTGTAGACATTGGTAGAAATTTTTGGAGATCCTTACTACGAGGATGCCTAGCGTACATACAATTGGGGGACAACTACAATCAAGCGTAATAGACGGAAAACGCACGAGATCGTAACTAGAAGATCGAAACTAGGGTATACTGAACCAGCAGCCTGGAACCCACAAAGATATTGACGTTCAGGCCTATAGTGTAGGCAACGAACGAACGACGCGGGCGAAGTTCATGTCTCAAATGAGACCGCCGCGGGGATTCTGAGGTGCGAGTTAGAGCATACATCAAGACAGATTTACGGAAACTCGCCGTCGTGGGCCCTCCTGGAAACAGAGTTCGGTCAGCAAACTGCAAGGGGAATGACTTCATGACTTACCTTGGACTTCCAGCCTAACTGCGCTTGAAGCTCAGTGAGCCCAAACAGTACAATCACATCATAATCTAGTTGGTAGTAGACCTGGCCGGAAGTCGTCTTCTTTATAACCAGATCCTTCGCGGCCGCGCTTAGATCCGCGTGGATAATACAAAATGGGGAGAAAGCCACTGCAATGCTCCACGTCATAACGAGAATGCGAGGCAAAGAGTGAAAGGAACTTGCATTCATCTTGGTCCACCCATTTCGGGTCAGATAGACCGCCTCGATAGCACACAAGGCGCACAACCTGCGTTCCAAAGTCTTTCGGATTGCTTTCCGTAAGCGAAAACGATTCCAGAAATTCCATTTCCTCGCGAACGCGAGCACCCTTTCAATAGGATTCAACTCTACGTTAATGTCTCGCAAGCCACTCGGTGAAGAAGGTCTACCTTGCGAAGCTTCGACTCAAAGTATCCTGGAACGTAGCAATCGCCTGTGGAATCCACTTCCCATTGGCGCTTTCTGCGAATGTGTTCCTCGTCGCTTGCCTTGACGGCCAGGGCACAAATCACACCATATGTGGCGCGTGCGGCTCGCGAGGCAACCAGATGATTATCACGATCAACGTGAGATAACACCGCCCCATTAGCAACCGCCTTGTTGCTGAAAATAGGTCAGAAAAAAAATTGCGAGCATGCTAGACAAGCACACACATATGATTGTCCGGACGACAAATGTTGATGTTCCTCTCCTTGAAATATGACTGGAGTCGAGACCAGAGCCAGTCGTTGGTTGACAGCCCCCCAACAAGGAATGCCGTCTGAAAATGTGGATAAACATGACGAATTTTTCGAAAAGGTAAAACCCACAGTGATTGGCGTCGTAGCAAATTTCTGCTGTTGCTCGAATGCGCCGATGATGGCGTCAACGGAATCATTAAACAGGCCGGTGGCTTCTTCACTAGAGGATATAAAATCAGGCGACCAGTGGCGATGGCATAGGTCGACCTACCCCGACAACTTCAGTTTCCCAAATAAGATGTTATATTTCGAATTATTCGTGCGACGTCCGGCAACCCTGACATAAGCCGGTTCCTGATTGTTCTTGATGACGAGTTTCGTTGACTGGTCGAATTCGCGTGTAAACTCAGCTATATCCTCGGGGCTGGAGTGCTCCCAGCCATCAAGCTTTCCTGTTTACAGCGTTTCTCGGGTTAGTCACTGGCAAGGAAATAGAAGGAACAGGCCACCAACGTTGTAACAGAGCCCTAGCCCGGCGAGTAACAAAGACTGAACCCTGCAGTCGACCTAAGAAGCGATTGGGTGGATAAGTAGAATTTCAGCTGTCGGCGATAGCTGCGTACACTCAGCTGGAGCAATTTCCTCGCAGGAGACCGGGCTGGAGGTCATGGAAAAAATGCTTAAGTCGACGGTCCCACCGCCAGCATCGATGATCACGACTCCCCGAGGAGCAGTTTGAGTAGCTGTCTCCGCGCTGAGAAGGTTGGAGACGCAAAAGTGAAGGCTTGCTTCGCCCTCCGTTAGCATGTGGACACGAGATTGACCCTCAGGTGTAGTAGGGATGAGGCCGGCATGCGCAATCGCCCGACGGTATAGCTGTTGTTGTACACCTTCCCAGCCATTTGGATGTGTGAAGATATATTCAATGGAATCCTCGATGGATGACCAGGTGAATGCGAGATGACGTTCCTGAATGTATATCTTGGCGCACTGGAAGAGATACTTGATGAAATCTGTGAGAACATCGACGGCTGATTTTCCGGGGGGGAGTGGGGGTAAATCATCGTCCGGTTTAATAGAGGAAGCTAAATGCTTCGGGCGAAGGTGAAGCTTCCACCTGTATTTCATGAATGAGTCTGAGTTCTACGAATGCCTCAACGTGGTTAACAACTAACCATTCAGCCCTCGTCCATCCCTCAGTCAGCGCCGCCTCGGTTTTGCCTTCAGCGAGCACCTCAGCGCCAGCCGCCATGACATTGCCACTCTTGTCGTAGTACAAGAGAGATGGTACCTTGGCGTCGCCGCGGACCAGTTCCTGCGCAGGAAATCTGAGGCCAGTCAAGACAGATCAATAGAAAGAAATGAATAACTTGCCTCGTGACTCCAAGAATCTCAGGAACTCGTCCTCGTTCAAGGATACAGTATGAGATACCGCTAAAGGTCGTACCGATATCAAACGCAACGACGAGTTTAGTAGAGCCAGTGTACGGTTTGAGGTCTGGCATGGCTTGCTAGTATGAGAGAGAAGAGTGGGTAATAGAGAGTTTGTGGGCCCTTCGCCATAAAAGCGCCGCAGAGTACGAGAAACGTTCACAGCCCATGCGGGATGGTGAACGAGAAGCGTTTTCTTGTCTATGTGACAACCTCATGGTGGTTAAACGCTCAGGATCTCATAACTCATCGGATCTGACGACCACCAAGCTTCCGAATGCATCAATGCATCATGCTCCATGCTGACACCGTTTGCAATTAATCCCAATCAAGAAGCATCGCTCGGAAACTCACCACTGTCGCTTTTTTTAGATAGTTCCGAACTTTGAAAAAGCGCCGGGAGGTGTTCCAAATGACTTTTTTGATCAGCTCCCCTCTGCCCAACCTGGTGGACAATCACGCGCACGTGTTGGTGATATGCCTGCACAGGAATGTGTGCAAGAAGGCACATCAGCAGGCTGGAAAGTGGTTGTGAGCTCTCAGGACGACGTGCGGACTGGAGTAGCAATATGTTACTACCGTACAAAATGGTTGCTACTGCTAGCGGCCAGTAGCAG
>JBBPRX010000144.1:0-23333 GCA_038093195.1 Boletus fagicola
CCGAGAACGATCGGCAAAGACTGGAGGAGACGCTCGTGCAAGCCCAGAATGAGGCCCGGTTGCAACTAGCCAAAGGGCACCCTGAGGCGAGGACCCAAAATGGGTATGCTGCTTGGTGGGGGAAACAGCTGATACGCGTTGGAATCAAACAACTGGAGATCGGGCAGCGCGGAGCAGGGCTTGATCACAATCAGGGCACCTGCCCCCATGATTTACAAAGCAGGGAAAGAGGCAGGAGACCGGGGCAGGACGGCATCCAACCCCCCAATAACGCAGCTTGGCGTGGATTCGATTGCAAGAGCTGGCTTAATGATTGCATCTCGATGTAGTAGACTATGCCATTTACAACAGTTCAGCATCATCGACCTTAACAATTAGTACATTCTCCTGCCCTTTGTATACTTTACACATCATGCATCAGTGTTGGTTCCAATATCATCCCACTTTTCGACGATAAGCCTGAAACAATAGAACATGACCACCTCGGAACGATGAAGCCGCACATGGGCTTCGTAGGAACAGAATCGGACTGTCTTCTGATCTCGAAGTTTTAGGTCTGGTTTGGGGAGACTAGGACAATGCTACAACCTCATTCTTTTTCGACCAATTCAGCCTAGGCCTTCTACTACGATGCGCTCGAATTATTCTTTCCGGGTCAGAGAATCTCGTTGAAACCCTTCGATCGCCCTCGGGCCTCAAGTCAGCTTCACCGTCTGTAAACTGTCCACGCCGATTACAAAAAGCACCATCGTGTTCGCCAAATCCGGCGAGGGTACTGGGAATCACGAGCAGGTGGTAATCAAATTATACAATCCTCGCTTTCTAGATGAGAGGATCGCCGAGATACCTTCACACCCATCGTACCTATAGGCTATGAAATTTCGCCAACGAACAGGCAGCCGCATTGGCTCGCCCACAAAACTCGAAACTCTCCGACGGAGAGCTGGAGGACATAATCTACTCCGACGAGCCCCAAGATTTGAGTGGAGAGGACCTATCATAGCTACCCATTGTCTCTTTCTGCTCGGAGGAGAGAGACGTGATCGCTAATGCTTAGTTTATGTAATAATCTTATTTCTATTTCTGGTGTCATCGACTCGGTGAGGTTGCGGTGAGGTTGCCCAACGGGTGAACGTACGTGTCAATCCTCATTCAGCCCGAGACGACTATCAGCACTTGGGTGCTAAGTTCTAACGATGGACTATTTGCGCAATCTTGGCTCAGCAGCTGTATCAACCCTCGTCCAAAAGTCGGGCATCAATTTACCCTTTACACTCGGCCCAAAGGTCGCTTCTTGCGAAACGTTATGGGTCCTATACGATGCCACGAAACGTGTACTGTCCCGCACATCCCATCTCCAATATGAACTGACCTTACCAGTGCATAGGACGACGGAAGTCCCGTCTCGGTCTTTGAATACGATTTCGTGCACCCGCTCAACAAGTCGACAATCCCGCTCGCCAAAAATGCGTTGCAGAAGTTACGCACTATCCGGCATCCTGATGTGCTTAAATTCATGGATGTCGTTGAATCGGAGAGCGCGATTCTCATCATGACGGAACGTGTCCGACCGTTGTCGGCCACGTTGCAGGCATGGGCGTCCAAAAGCCAGCAGGAGCGACAGGATTGGTTGCTTTGGGGGTTGCATCGGATATCGGTACGTCGTGTATCGACTCTACATACCATTCTGTTGGAAAACACGGGATGCTAGGTCGCGCTCGCGTTCATCAACGACTCCGTTGCATCGACCCACGGTAGCGTTAGACCGAATGCGATCTTCATATCACCCTCCGGGGAGTGGAAGTTGGGTGGTTTCGAGGTATTGAGCAACCCCAAAGACGACAACCCGGTCCTCTATGTAAGTCTGCGTTGGTCCGATCACGGCGGTGTCTAATTTGATCCAGACAATGGGTGGTATGCTACCGGGATCGACGAGCTGTGCACCACCTGAGGTCAAGAAAAGCGGGTGGTCCACGTTAAAGGAGTAAGTTTATTGTTATTATTATTCGCCTGACGACTCCACTGATCACGCGCACAGCGGTCCTATCTCTGCGGCGGACAGTTATGCTCTCGGCCTACTCCTGCATTCCGTTTTCAATCCTACCCATCCCCCACCAGAGACCGCAGAACCCCCGCATCTACCTCCTCAACCTTCATCTCGCGGCTCTATTCCTCCTTCCGTGTTTCCTTCTTTCAAGAAACTCCTCAACCCAAATCCGAAGGGCCGCATGACGCCGAAGACGCTCCTATGTACCGGCATGTCAGAGATGGCTGGCGAAAGTTCCGGATTCTTTTCAAGCAATCGATTGGTGAAGGTGTGCGCCGGCCTCGACAATTTCAGCTTGGGCAGTGAAGCGGAGAAAGTCACACTTCTTCGGTAAGTGGATGGATATTTGTCATGTGGTACGAAGAGCCTGTTCATTGACAACAAATACAGCACGCTGAAAGAATCCGCCTCCTCGTTCCCTCCTGAGTTTGCCTCTTTCCGCATTCTTCCTTCCCTTGTAACTGCGCTCGAGTATGGAGGCGCTTCCGCTGCCACGATCGTCCCGTTAGTTCTACTGTTTGGAAAAAATGTTTCACCGGACGAATACACGAACACAATCCTCGGACCACTGATCAAACTCTTCGCAAGCCCCGATCGAGGCACGCGAATGGCGCTCCTCGATAACCTCTCCGAGTACGTGGATAAACTCGACAAGAAAGCTGTTGTAGATAAAGTTTGGCCCAATCTCGTACGCGAGTTCTCACTCTTATCTTTGCCATATTGTGTTGATCGCGATGGATCAGCAATCTGGCTTTACAGATACGGTTCCCGTCCTTCGCGAAGCGACAATACGTGCGATTGTCCTTCTTTCGCCAAAGGTGCGTTTTGCAATTTTACCCTTGCTCATTTTCTGACAACCTTTGCGAATGTAGCTCAGTGACCGTATTCTTAACAATGACCTTCTCCGGCATCTTGCGCGTCTTCAGAGTGACCCCGAGGCGTCCATAAGAACAAATACGTGCATTCTTATCGGACGACTAGGGCCCACCTTGGGTTACAACACCAAGCAAAAGGTTCTTGTGCCTGCGTTCTCCAAAGCACTCAAGGATCCATTTCTGCACGCACGGGTGGCAGCGTTGATGGCTTTTACGGCAACTAACGAATGTTTCAACATTGGAGACGTAGCCGCGAAGGTAATTCCGAGCGTCGTAGGAGCCACGCTCGATAAAGAGAAGTAGGAATCGCAGTTCGTTGTAGTATTACGTTGACCGTCGGCTAGAATCGTGCGTGATCAAGCTTTCAAGGCGATGGAACTATTCATGAAGCGCTTGGAGACACATGCAGCATCCATGGTAAGATCGAGCTTCCTTCCTTTCCACCCTCCATACTCATTATTTTCCCCTATTGTGAAGCCCGAAACTGCACTGGTCGAGGGCGAAGGGAATGTAAATGCACCCCTGTTGATTCCAGGAAGTTTCACGCAAGCAAGTTTCGTCAACTCGGCCACAGGTGCCGCTGGAGCGTTTGCTGGATGGGCCATGTCTTCTCTCGGTAGAAAGGTAAAATCTATAACATTCTTTCTCTTCTTTCTTACGAAACTTCCTTCAAAGCTTGCTCCGAGCGATTTGCAAAGCACCATCGCAAGCACCTCTGACGAGCGCACCTCAACACCACCAATCAATAAGGGTTCTGGACTGATCGGCGCTGGTACGGATATCCAATCGCGAACACCCCCCTCAACTAGTTTTGTGCAACCGAAAGGTCTTCAACTAGGCGGAAGCAAGACGAACGCGAAAGCGGTTGCAGTGCAGCTTGCTGAGCAGGTTGTCGCCGAGGAAGGCGGAAATAATACCTGGGTTAATAATGATCTGATGGACGTGAATGCCGACGAGGGAGATTGGAGTAAGCCTTCGCATCTATTGGAGTGTACTACGTGCTCACTTTGTGTATGATTAAGGTGCATTCGAGAGTGCGCCTGCCGTCGCAGTGTCGAAATATATTTCAGCGGCCGACCTTGGATTCGGCGCTTCACGTCCAAGTTCCCCAGCGGGTACGTCGATGCATGACCTCGTGCGTTGCCGCACGTTGATTAACCTGTCTATCTAGGCGAAGATGAATGGGGCGCCATGGATCCGCTAGCAAGCCCGTCAAACATAGCCATGCCAGCCTTGTGGGCTTCACCTCAACCTCCTTCTCGTGCGCTGACACCCCAACCTCAAATTCATACCCAAGCTCGAAAATTGGGAGGCATGCCTAGCAAACCAACTGCCGTTTCACCCGCCTCTAGTCCTCGGCCTACCCCCATATCATCACCGCCCCCGCTACCAGCGGATATTGAATCTGTTCCAAAGTCGACTACGGGCATGTCCAAGGAAGAAAAGGCGAACGAAATGGCAAGGAGGAAAGAAGAACGGCGGCTGGTACGTGTTTTTCTCCGAGCATCCGCCTGACAGTCAGTCGAATATTAGACTGACGATGGTGACTGTAGCGCATCGAAAAACTGAAAGAACAGAAAAAGAATGTGGCGGCTGCGGTCAGATAGTCTCGCGAAACTCGGTTGATGATAGAGTGATGTTGCGTGTATCTCGAATTAGTATAGCGTGACGATAGCACACCTCTCATGCTTGGATAACTACGGTAAACCCATGCCCTGTCATCTGGGTCTACTAGTTCCCGTACAAGGAACCGAAGGACGTTGCCACCACTCAAGTTGGGTTATGCAACACCCTACCAAACGCACATTCTCGTCTTAGTGGACATTCTGTAGGCTTACAACAACTCTAATCAATCGGACACTGTCCTCCTATCCCAATCTCCGTGTGTATAGACTTCATTACTGTAAATGTTGCGTGTGGAGGAAAATGATGGGCTGGTACGTCAGCACCAAAACGTAGCGTTGATGTCAGCGAGGGCATGCAATACACCACCGGCGAGTTCGTTGGACTCAGCTGTTGTTTGCAGCCCGACTTGGGTAAGGACGACCTGTGGCTCGCAGATGTCAGAAACGTAGTCAGTTGCATACGTCGACGCGCCACCCCCTCGCTGGAACTCGGGTTGCTTTTTCAAAACTTGGTCAAAAGCCTCGATCTTATGCATGACGCCTATGACACCTACGCATGCGAACGAAACAAATATCTTAGTCAAACACAATCTCGTCCGACAACTTGAATCATCTTCGTTCCAGTATATCGCTGCCACAGAAGCTGAACCCAATGGTGGACATTAGGTTCCCGTCTGTTCTATCGCGTCATCGACCCCAGCACGAGTCCGTCGCACGAGAAATCAAGCATACTTCTCCCGCAGTGCATTGACGTCGATACCCATGGAAAAGATTCCGACGTCGACGAACCGTCGCTTGTGGGAGCCGGGACCGTTCCTAAAGGTGCCCTCGACTCCGACACCCTCTGGGGGGTCTCGAACGTGAAGCCGACGGTCTGCCTAAAGTGACGGACATAGCTCGCGGTTTGGAAGCCAACGAGATCAGCTTTGAGAAGGACACGTAGCAAGGACTGACAAACGGACGGGCGCCGGAAGATGGGGAAGATGGGAAAGCGACGTTGAGGCAAAAGTCCATGCCATGGCCTTGGCGAGCTAGGGGATGCGGACGGAGGAGTGCGCGGAGGAGAGGTCGAGTCGTTCACCCAGACTGCGAAACAGGATGAGTAGGCATGAGAAGGGGAGAAAGAGGGCACAGACTGGTATCGCCTTCGCGGTAGTCTGCAACGATGAGCTCTCCAAGCTGCTTGTTGACGAACATGTACTTATTGCTGGAAGGACGCCCTCTCGTAAACGATAGTCATGTGAAGGACCAATAAATGAAGGGACACGTTGAGTTTATGCACGATACGGCGGCCGACCGACGATGCACCTTTTCCCATGTTGTCAATGGTGGGGAATTCTACCTGATCGTACAAACGTCCCGCACTGAAAGGTAGGCAGGGAGCAGCAACCCAATCAAACACCTCTCACACTTTTACCAGAGCCCGAGCACGCGACTCCGTTGCAAGCTCGGTAGGTATCCTGACGTTTTTCGGACTGAGGGATTGGAAAGGGATGTCACGTTGCAAGCCGTGCGTCGTGCGCGACGTGTCTTGTACACTATGCGAGGTCAACGTTACTCTCTGGGCAAAAGAAAGCACACCGAGGTAACCACGAGCTTAACACCATACCGTGTATCCACGGTGATTCCAAGAAGTATCCAACGAGCGACTCGGAATCATCGCCGTCCGTCATATCTATTATCAACTACCTTGAGGAACATCTTGATCTCGAGTGGGCGTGTAGGCCATTTTTGAAGCTGCTTGCAGGACGCAGGATCGGTTCTGTGGTGTAAACAAGAAGACGTTGACCAGTGATTGCAGAGAATATTGATAACCGGCCATCTCGTCAGTGTCGATGGTCCAGCCGGATGGGAGCGTAGTGGATACATACAATAGTCCTTGATACTGTGCCGTCTGGTGAGGTGTGGGCAGTCACGTCGTGCCACCCTGACGGAGTGCATCTTTTGGGCGGGGGCGACGATGGGCTCCGACGATGGTGACTAGTAGCGGACGGTCAAGAGGTGAGGAAGCAAACGGGAAATCGTGACTTGAGCGCGAATTTCCAACGTCGTCATGCTTGGCAAAGCCGTACGTGTTACAGGGTTCAAAATACTTGGTCAAACGTCACTACAAGGTATCATACACACAACTCTATGGAAACCAAAGAGCCTTGGTCGTCAACCACTAATTGGATGCGATGGATGTGTCCAACTAGGAACCTGGTGCCGCCTACATCTGACTCCGCAAGCGTGACACTTCCTCATCAGTAATGTTGTATCGTCTGACCAGCGTTTCAATTTTATCCACAACCTTCTCGCGTCCTCCGGGAAGCATCACAAAGCTTGCACCGAAATCGCCAATTTCCAAGTGAACACCATTTCTATACGTTGATCTCTTGTAGACCTCGAATGCGAGAGCTACGTCTAGAGAAGTGACGGACCCTTGCGGCGCCAGGATGAATAGGATCTTCATGACATAGATCAGGTCGACAATGTATGCCATGAAACATTTTACGTTGGTTTTACTAGGGTCATTGTTAGGGTTTACCAGTACCCAACGACCAAAGATGAACCAATAACCACTTACGCGACCTGCCCTCCCAGAATTGGGCTGTCCAACAAGGCTTCCTTGAGTCCATCGCCTTGTAGCGCCTTTTGCAGTGTTAAGTGCCAGATCATGAAGAGAGACGGTTTCTCACCTCTTCGGGGTCATACAAGTTCCAAACCTGGATGATGTCCTGATGTATAACAAGTAGGTACTCTTTCACTTTATCATTAGAAAACCTCAAGCCTGCGCCAAGGTTCGTCCAATATCCTTGGGCGACGCTTAGAACCACAAAACGGAAGTAACAGGGACTCACTCTTCTTTGCTAGTCTACAAGGATATGAGATTGGCTCTGAAAGTGGTCGTATGGGGCGTACGCTATGGTGAGATGCACTTTTTCTTCAACTCGACTATTGCTCGGCTGCATGGCCATTCTAGCGACATTTAACAGTGCATGGTTTTTGATGCTTCGCCGCTGAGTCGCCGCAGCATAAGATGGATCGGCTTTGATGTAACGTTCGATCTCGGAGGTTGTGATCTTGACGAGCTCAGAAACTGTTGATTTCAGCCCGTATCTACCTATCGCTATCATACCATTAATCTAATAAACGATGAGCAAAGATCAAAGTGGCACATACCAGAAACGGCTACGTGTGGTACGCTGCTCTGTGCTGCTCGCACCAGGGGTTTCGTGCAGTACTCTCTCAGAAATGTGTTTCTTCGTGGCTCAAGTAAGGGCCTCGCTTCCTCAATACTCTTGAACGTAACGCCTTCCCTACGCAGGTCCGTCATCAGTAAGTTGTCCAGCAGGTCGAGCTTTGTCAGTACAACAACCATCGGAACTACAGCAGATTGGTGAAGTCTTCAGATATTAACAGGCCATAACCATTTGATTTACGCACCATCGCCCAGAATTTCCTTTCTGTTCCGCAGGAATTCCTCCATACCAGCTTCAAGGAGCCGTCCCTTGGCATACGGAACTGTAAGGCACATCCTAAAGTCTTTGCTCGGCTACGCTCTGATCATCATGGGAGGTCTTACCAAACGGCGTGCAGTCTATCGTTCAAATTCTCCTGTTTTCGTCGGCGATCGATGAAATCTTTGACTTTTTTGAAGTTGTCGCCTTCTGCTGCCTCAAGTCCGACGCTGTCATGGACGGCAAAAAGCTCGTTCTCTGACGCGATGTATTCGCGATCAATGTCAGCTCGCCCTCGTGAGGCTTCGCTGACGTCCTGGCAGAAATGTTTGGAAACGCAATTGTTGCAGGCAAGGTAAACTCACCACATCCTTGACCCCGAACACGGTCCTAATTAGGGTAGACTTTCCAACACCAGTCTGAAAGTTGTGACTGTCAGTGATCGGCCATTGTCAGATATGCGAAGAGATAGAAGTACATTTCCCATGACCAGTACTCGGAAGCTTCAAGCGATCAGCTTGGGATCGTAATCAAAGAGCGACAAGGCGCTCACTGAGGGCATATGCGAAGGATTTCACTGGTGGTGGGGGGCAACGGGACATCATAAGGGATGGGGGAGGGTAACGGGACATCATAACGGATGAGGGAGGGTAACGGGACATCATAAGGGATGGGGGAGGGTAACGGGACATCATTAGGGATGAGGGAGGGTAACGGGACATCATTAGGGATGAGGGAGGGTGACGGGACATCGTTATTGCTGGTGGTGAGGGACAAATTTTCACTGGCAGCCAAATGGCGGGAGACGCCGATAGCGACCTCAACATTCTTGTGCAACTTGAATAAAGATACTTTCAAAAGCTAACGTAAAGTGTATCCAAGAAAGAGCATTGCATAGCTCACTTTGCTTCCCGTGTCCATCGTCCTGCGCTTCGGTCGTGACCTCACTCAATTCCACGGTGATGGAGGGAGTACGCATCCCGTTCCACCGTGCTGGGTACTCCATCGACACGGACAGTCGGTCCCGGGAGGACAGTTTGCTGAATTAAATGGTTAAAATTCAAATTCACGAGTCGATGGAACCAGATGCCTCACACCGCGGGATCGAACTCTTCCTTGTGCTCACGACCAGGGGAGACTTGTATCGGAAGCTCCTTTTTAAATGATCCAGTTTCAGTCCGCAATATGATGTGATCTACAGTCCTGCTTGATTCCCCTCGAACGTTGAGAGTGATACCTATGAAGAAAGATTCGTCTACGTTGAGCGATACGCGAGCACGAGGATTTACTCGGTGTGTAGACGGAGCCCTCCGACGGTAGAGATGACATGGCAACGTCGATGGGTCAGATCACTCGTCCAATGTGGATGTTCTGCTTACTGGGAAGGTCAAAGGGAAGATATACAACAAGGACCCACGTGCGCGCTGGCGCGCTCCAACTTCACGTGCTGTGCACGGCCCCGATTTTCGTAGAGGGTAAAAACGGGCTCGATAGCCCATGTCGTCCTCTCTTCGCACACCGACCACCATCTAGGGTCACGCTTTGCACTCCATAGACTTCCGACAACCCGCCTTGTCGATCTCTTCGGCCAAGCAGGACGTGAGCGCTCGCAATCTAAATCGAGTCCGAGTCTGGTGATCGGTACACGTTGTACTAGTACAAGTATCTGCGAATAGTGACATGGTGTTTGTGACAACTTCAAATCAAAGACTTGGACATACTCGGAGTATGTCCAGTGAGGTATCGAACAGCATGTGGTGTACAGACGAAAACTACTGCATGGCGAAGCGAATATACTCGTAGCGTGGACGTAAGAATGCTAGACGATGGAGTGAGGACAAAAACAACGATCGCAGAGAATTGGTGAGACAACAAGAGAACAAAATGACAAAGGTCGAGGGTAGTACTCCATCCAAACTAAACGATCTCTAACACCTTTGTCTGGATATCTTTGGGGTTGGTCTCGTCTGGGACTCCCGGGATGATTATCTCGTGCTCGGCAGCAACGCGCTTGTATGATTTGCTCTTCGACTGCCGCTTGAGCAAGAGTGCATTGAATGGACGCCCAAGGCGGACAACCAGCCTCAACGCCTGGGTATAGCTGCCCACCCGAGCTGAAGGCTCGGCATGTAAGGGAGAAGTGGACGCGGAGTCATCATCAGTGCTGTCGCCAGAGCCCGCAACGGACTCAGCCGGATCCGGCTCGTCATCGGCGCTCGCGTCGGACTCAACCTCCGACTCGTCATCGGAGGGCTCGTCGGACTTGACCTCCGACTCATCATCCGACACGGACCCATCAAGGGCATCAAGGAGATCACCGATCCAGGGATGTACAAAGACGAGTCTGTGTGGTTTCTTCAGTGGCATCACGTCCACAGTCCTAAACTCCACTCGGCCGAGCAATGAGACTGTTGCGCAATAGAGCTGCCCCCGATTGCCACCTAATTCTTCTACGCCGATCTTTATAACGGGGAACATGATGCACGGGAGCCGTAAGCAACGGTGTGAGAAGGCTGCTCGGGGGAGCTCAGTGATGCGGTGGTAGAATGGTAAGGCATCCTCTGATAGCAATCGAGTCCGCAGCCTTTCAACTTGCGTATCCAGTTCACTGACCTCCATGGGCGGTAGGCTATACGGATTGTGGCTGTAGACAGCGAGGGAGGCAGGAAGAGCAGAATTGTATGACGAAGATTCCCCAGTCCACGCGATGACAGTTACATCACCCGAGTGACCGACGATGTTCTCTAAAAGTTGGCCGAGTGCTGTTTTTCCCAAGCCGTAGCGAGGCGCGATGTCACTCGAGAATATTCCAATCAAGGAGTATGCAATATCCTCCTCAACCGTTGCATTGCGTGTCGATGCTAAGCGGAGTTTCTCCCGCACTCCCAGATCCTCCGGACGAAAACTGGTGATGGTCTCTGGCGCAACACCCATGGCACGAGCTAGTTCCTCCTTAATGACGGGAGAGTGCTTGTGGTTTGCGTGCATGTCATTCAGATATGGTTTCCACTCGCAGGTATAGAACCGGATGACCTTTGAAGCGAGGAGTTCCTGCAGGGTCCAAGCGCGAGTCATCCATCGGCTCTTCGTGAGGTTGATGAGTTCTGATAAGGATGTGACATCTGCAAGATAGACAAGGGTTTCCGCTGCTTCCTCGTACCAGCTGTACATGGAAGTGAGGGATCGGTTTAAGACCACTTCCTTGTCCTTGTCGATACAGCACGTGTCCGACCAAGCCCATCGATAACCGTTGTCGCGAGCAGTTGTACAGAATTGGCGGAGTTTTTCGTGGAGCGGTGATTCAGTGTCCAGTTTCCAGACCGAATCAACAAGGTTGACATCCTGGAACGTTGGTTCTTTTCCCTCCCATGTGTGGGAAAACATAACCCATTTGAAGTATTTCGCGACAGCTCGAGTTATGCGTCTGCCACGTATTTTTCTGGCTGCGGTCTCGGAGATGAGCTTCTTGAACGGTGTTTCCAACTTGAACAACCGGACACGCTCTTCTGCATTACAGAATTGGCCGGTCTTGAGGTCGACCAGGACAAGCGGACAGAGCTTCAAAATCCCAGGAATAACCCCGTCGATAGCGGCTTCCGTCTCGCACGGGGGAGTGTAGTTTTCTTTTAGTCCTGTAAAACATTATCGATGCATGATCCCCAGATTATTTTCGAAGATACGTACGGCGTGTTTCTTCGTCCTGGGAATTCTCGATATTTGAAAGCATGTGACGGACGGCATCAATTGCTCCATCATAATTTCCCGCGCCGTTGAACGCAGCATACTTCCTTTCATATCCCCGATGCGATGACGGGTCCAGCTCGATCACCTAGGGGCAGAGGTGGTGAGTCAGGAAGCTACATTCAACTGCTACGACACAACACACGCACTTTATTTGCATCTGTCAGAGCATCTTGCCAAAATCCTGCTAAAGCTCGTGCCTTGCTCCGTTTCACGAGGATATCTACTGGACTTGAAGGGTTAAGAGACAATGCGGAGGAGTATCGTGCGATCGCCTTGCTGAGCGCGCCAGAGCTGAGCGCCGTGTCACCGTGCGCTTCGAGCAGCTTGATACATTTTCCCTCGAGATCTGATAGTACACGTTATCCACATCTACTTAATTTGCATGTCGGTACGTACCGATAACCTGCTCTGCTGTGACGTTACTTGCACGTATCTTGAGAAGTGCCTCCGCGGCCTCCTCCGCCCGACCCTCGTCAAGGAGAACTTGACAATGACATCGCTGCGCGGTGAGCTGAAGTCCGTCGAAGCTCCATCCGAGTACCTCGTCGCAGGAATAAGCATAAATCATAACGGTGTCGCCAGAAGCAACTTACGACTGAGATGGTCTCCAGATCACGGCCGGTGCAGGATGAAGCGAGGCTCTGTCCTCGTTCGAGTGATCGTACCGCATGTTCATAGTCATCTCGCATCAGGTACATCTTCCCAAGGACCTAGGTGAAGGTATCATGTGCATGTCCGCAGTCAGATCTCACATGAAATACCTGGTTGCAACAATATAATGTCTCATCATCTCTCGAAACAGCAATCAGATTGTTCATGCGAGAAATCGCGTTGTCATACTCCTTGGCCATGAATACGATGATGGACTAGTGACGCAGATGGTTAATTGTATCGCAAACCTGCTATCTCGACGGACCACGAACCTTCATAAGTAACAACAAATTGCTCTCGTTCGGATTACAATTTCCGAAGGCAAGGTCGAACACCTGCATTGCTTCCTCCATTTCACCCTTTCCGATTTGTGCGAGAGCCTTGGCAATACAACCCGTGGCTGATGGTTGAATGTCAATAGACTGGATGAGTGGGTGAGTGGATGTCAACATGCAGAGTGAATCAAAAACCACCTGTTTGGCATCCTCATACGCCGCACTCCAGTTTTGCGAATGTGCAAGTAGCAGCGCATTGTGAGCGAGCACGTTATAGTCGCTGCTTGAAGAAGTTGATGGGTCGTCGCCTAAAAGGGGGGTATATATGTCAATCGAGCACTCCTGCATCCACTGTATGAAGGCGCCAATGCTCGGAGTCCACCGTTGATCAGCTTCCGAGTCCAGTGAAGACTGTAAGTTGATTTTGTCATGCTGAAGACCAGTGAGTGCAATATCATGTTGGGATCGAAATGTATCAAGAGCGACTTGTAGACGGTTCGTTTCATTCTCCTATTGAGACATGAACATGGGTTGTTGTATGATGTATAAGACAGATGAGGCAGTAGTGGTCCACAAAAAACTCACTTGCTAATGGGGTGCAACAGGGGCAATATACTAGTCTGTGAGACAGCTGTGAAAGCACAGAATTGACAATCACTCACAACCTAGATTCCAGAATGCAACAAAAAGGATATGGTCACTCTCTGTGAGACAGCCTTGAAAGCAGGGAGTTGACAATCACTCACAGTCTATGTAAATGGTATGCAACAGAGGTGATATACTGTGTGAGACAGCCATGAAAGCAGGGTGTTGACAATCACTCACTTCCTGGATGGGGTGCAACAATGGCAATATGGTGTGTAAAACAGCTGTGAACATACAGAGTGGACAAACACTTACTTCCTAGATGGGATGTACCAAGAACAATATGGTCTGTGAGACAGCCATGAAAGCAGGATGTTGACAATCACTCACAAACTAGATGGGAAATGACAAGGACAAGACAGTCTATGAGAGACTGGCAGCCATGAACACACAAAGTTGACAATCACTCACATACTAGATGAAATGGGACAATGGACAATACAGTCAGTGAGGCAGCTGTGAAAGCAGGGAGTCAAAATCCACTTACTCCCTAGATGGAATGCAACAAGAATAGTACAGTCTGTAAGACAGCCTTGAAAACCAGGAGTTGAAGATCACTCACAACCTGCATGAGAATGTGACAAAGGCAATACAATCTGTAAGACAGCCCTGAAAGCAGGGAGTTGAAAATCACTTACGGTCTACAGTAGATGGGATACAACAAGGATAATATAGTCTGTGAGACTGAACAATCACTCACAAACTAGATGTTATGCAACAAGGAAGAGATGGTTTGTAAGACAACAATGAAAGCAGGGAATTGACCATCACTCACTGTCTAGATAGGATGTGACAAGGACAATATGATTTGTGAGATAACCATTAACACATGGAGTTGACAATCACTCACAACCTAGATGGGATGGGACAAGGATGATACAGTCTGTCAGGCAGCCATAAACACACAGAGTCAACAATCACTCACAGTCTAGATGGGATATGATAAGGATGATACAGTCTGTGAGATAGCCATGAAAGCAGGAAGTTGACAATCACTCACAGTCTGGATGGGATACAAGAAAGATAGTATGATCCATGAGACAGCTGCAAATGCACAGAGTTGACAATCACTCACAGTCTTGATGGGATGCCACAAGAGTGAGACAGTCTGTGAGACAGCTGTTAAGGCATGGAGTTGACAATCACTTACAACCTAGATGAAATGGGACAAGGATGGTACAGTCTGTGAGACAGCCATTGATGTATGGATTTGACAATCACTCACAGTCTAGATGTGATGTGACAAGGGCCATATGGTCTGTGAGACAGACCTGGAAGCACCAAGTTGACAATCACTTACTTGCTAGATGGGATGCAACAAGGAAAATATGATCTGTGAGACAACCATGAATGCACAGAGTCAACAATCACTGACAGTCTAGAAGAATGAAACAAGGACAACACAGTCTGTCAAATGGCCATGAACATACAGAGTCAGCAATCACTCACAAACTAGATGGGATGGAACAAGGGTGATATGGTTGGTGAACCAGCCATGAATGCACAGAGTTGACAATCACTCACAACCTAGATGGGATGTGACAAGGACAATATAGCCTGTGAGACAACTATGAAAGCAGGGAGTTGACAATCACACACATCCTAGATGGCATGTGACAAGGACAATGCATATGGTCTGTAAGACAGCCATGAAAGCAGAGTGTCAACAATCACTTACTTGCTGGACAGGATGGGACAAGGATGATACAGTCTGTGAGACACATGTGAACACATGGAGTCAACAATTACTCACAACCTAGATAGGATGTGACAAGGGCAATATGGTCTGTGAGATAGCTGTGAACACAGAGTCAACAATCACTCACTCGCTGAATGAGATGGAACAAGGACAATATGGTCAGTATGACAGCCATGAAAGCAGAGTCAACATTCACTCACAGCCTGAATGGAATGCAACAGGGACAATATAGTTTGTGAAAGAGCAACATGGACTCAACAATCACTCACAACCTAGATGGGATGTGACAAGGATGATGTGGTCTGTGAGATAGCCATGCAAGGAAGGAGTCAATAATTACTCACTTCCTAGATCAGATGCAACAAGGACAATCAGTCTATGAGACAGCCTCAACAGCAGACAGTCAATGATCACTCACTTTCTGGATGGAATGGAATAGGGACAATACAATCTATGAGATAGCTGTGAAAGCACCAAGTCAACAATCACTCACTTGCTGGATGGGATACAACAAGGATGATATGGTCTGTGAGACAACCATGAAAACAGGCAGTCAACAATCACTCACTCCCTAGATTGGATGTGATAGGAATGATATTGGCAGTGAGACAGCCATGAACATACAGAGCCAACAATCACTCACTTCCTAGATTGAATGGGACAATGACAATATCATCCATGAGACAGCCAAGAACACACAGTTGACAATCCCTCACAACCTAGATGGGATGTGACAAGGACAGTATGGTGTATGAGACAGCTGTGAAAGCATGAAGTTGACAATCACTCACATACTAGATGGGATGTGACAAGTACAATATGGTGTGTGAGACAGCTATAAATACACAGAATTGGCAATCACTCACAAGCTAGATGGGATAGGTCAAGGATGATACAGTGTGTAAGACAGCCATAAATGCTCAGAGTCTACAATCACTCACAACCTAGATAGGATGGGACAAGGATGATATAGTCTGTGAGGCCACTGTGAATGCATGGAGTTGACAATCACTTACAGTCTAGATGGGATGTGACAAAGGTGATACAGTCTATGAGCCACATGTGAAAGCACAGTGTCAACAATCACTCACCTCCTAGATGGCATGCAACAAAGTTGATACAGTGTGTAAAACAGCCATTAATGCAGGAAGTCAACAATCACTCACAACCTAGATGGGATTGGAGAAGGAGGGTACATTCTGTGAGACAGCCATGAAAGTAGGGAGACAATCACTCACAGTCTAGATGGGATACAACAATGATGGTACAGTCTGTGAGGCAGCTACGAACACACTAAGTCAACAGTTACTCACGGACTAGATGGGATGCAACCAGGCAATATGATATGTGAGATAGACACGAAAGCAAAGAGTCGACAATCACTCACCGTCTGGATGGAATGTGACAAGGACGAGACAGTCTGTGAGACAGATGTGGACAGAGTTTACAATCACTCACTCCCTAGATGGGATGCAACAAGAACAATATGGGCTGTGAGACAGCTGTGAAAGCAGGGTGTCGACAATCACTCACTTCCTAGATGGGATGCGACAACGACGATACAATCCATCAGACAGCTGTGAAAGCAGGGTGTCAACAATAACTTACTTCCTAGATGGGATGCAACAAGGACGATACGGTCAGTGAGACAGCCGTGTACGCACAGAGTCGACATTCACTCACGACCTAGGTGGGGTGGTCCAAGGACGATACGGTCTGTCAGATAGTCGCGAACACAGGAGTCGACAATCACTCACTTCCTAGATCCGGGATGCGACAAGAATGATTCAGTCTGTGAGACAACGCGAAGCAACTTGAAGGAGTTAACAATTACTCACGGTCTAGATGGGATGCGACAAGAACGATACGGTCTGTGAGAAAGACGTGAAAACACACAGTTGACAATAACTCACGGTCTAGATGGGATGGGACGACAACGACGATACAGTCTGTGAGACAGCTGCAAACGCGCGGAGTCGACCATCACTTACAACCTAAGTGAGATGCGACAAGGACGATACGGTCTGTGAGACAGCCTTTGACGCACGCAGTCGACAATCACTCACTGTCTAGATGGGATGTGATAACGGCGATACGGTCTGAGACAGACGTGAAAGCACCGACGTGACAATAACTCACGGTCTATACGTGATGAGACAAGGACAATACGGTCTATGAGACCATCGTGAAAGCAGGGAGTCGACAACCACTTACTTCCTAGATGGGATACGACGACGACGATACAATGTGTGAGACAACCGTGAACACGTGGAGTCGACAATCACTCACGACCTAGGTGGGTTGGGAGAAGGAGGGTACTGTGTGAGAGACGGCCGTGAAATCAGGGAGTCGATGATCACTCACAATCTAGACGGAATGCAACAAAGGGGATACGGTCTGTGAGACAGCCGTGTACATACGTACGGAGTCGACAACCACTCACAGGCTAGGTGGGATGTGACAAGGATTGCGGACTGTTTGTTAGACTGCTGAGCGAAAATGACCCTGTACTTTGACTTGCCATTCTGACGAGGTATCAACCTTAGACTTGTCGCTTGAGAGTGACAATGAGAGTGCCGAGTCAGTGTGACGCTGAGTAGGAGATGGAGTAGGAGTGATCGATGTGGTGCAAGTGATCGAGAATCGTGGGAGACGTGATGTGTGTGACAACGTGGTGTAACACGTAAGCTCATCTGAATCTTTTGCGTAAGCAGACTCGGATTCCTGGCCCCAGTTGCCGACACACTCGAATCCCTACCTGATGAGTCCAAACTCTCTGACGCCAAATTTCACAACGCCTATTGTTCCATGGCGTTCATGCGCCTGATCAGCACCAGATTTCACTTGGAAAGAAACTTCTTCGATGTCGCGCTCGCCCTGTATGATCGTATGTTCCAAGGAGGGTTTCCTTGTGGTCTATTCCTTCGTGCTCAACATCGTCAATAAAGCAACCAACCTGAGGGAGATTCTCCCCCGTTAAAAAAACTCTCTAAGATAAAGGCGTACAACGTCCCGGCATTCATGGTCCTCGTCCATTATCTGACCGATGACAACTTTGAAACGCGCGTCGGGTGCACTCGTAGACGACCTTGCCCATGCTTTCGTGTTCATACACCAGATCAAGCTCAACGAGTATCAATACCCTGTCTATGAGCTCGCCAGTATCAATATACGTGTCGACCGTTCGGATGTCACACAAATGTGGCCTCAGGTCTTTGGGGACATGTGCGGAGCGCAAGGCATACCGGACGCGACCTCGTATTCGGATATTATCAGCACCCTCAATGACATCGATCCCAAGAACGGCGACGCGATTCAGGACGTGCTCTTTTAGGTGAAATCGGCCGGCGTCTCTCCCAATGCAAGTGCCTTCAATGCCCTCATCCGTATCAATCTCGTTCAAAAACATATCAAGAAGCATTCGCGCTCTACCACGTACCCACGGAGAAGCGATCTGACAAGCGGATGCCTATTGATATCACTTACAAGACCCTCTCCCATGCTATAAACTTGCTGAACCTCCCCCGTGTGGCCCGGAGACATAGACGTCCAGAGAATGCCGTTCCATCTCGAACCCTCTTCCGAGCGATGCTCGCGTGCCATCTAGCATATGCCGAAGGTGGGCTATTACGACGGTCGACGGGCGACTGTGTCTGCATTCCATCTCCCGCTTCGCATACCCAGGACACGCGAGGTTACACCGCAGCATTCACACCTTGCACGCGTTCGGGGTTCAACCCAATACCCAGACCTATCCCATCGTCTTTGCGAATTTCCTTCATCGCACGAAACACGAGAAAAATCACTCCCGCCTAGAAGGCACCTACCGTCTCGTTGATTTCCTCACGTACCTTCACCCCAACGTAGATCCAGATCTACACACAGTCCTAGATCGTATGCGGCAGCACCAGCCCGCGTTCGAACGCACAGGCTCATCCTTGTCGGCATCAAACCACCTCGCATCTCTTCAGTCTCGGGGAACATGCTCGGCCCTCAACGATAATCTCTTCGACGTACCCATCCTCCCCCGCTTCCCCTCGTAAGTTCGCCGACAATAAACACAGATACCGATCGTCGCGATGTTGGCAGGCGTCGAGGACCTCGCACCACACGGTTCATCCCAGCACGCTTTCTTTTTGCCCGTTCCTCTGGCGCGGATCACCACAATGTGCCTCTCAGGCTGGATGAGTTGATCCGCGGGGCGTACATCAGGGTGCGGACAGGAATTGGAAGGGCGCAGTGGGGTTTATCGTCCAGGAGACCCAAAAAGAGAGGATTTCGGCCCCTAGAAAAAGTGGTCCTACGACTTTTCTGCACCACGAAGTTGGCGGTGGGGGCTATGCGGTATACTTATTCAGTCTGCACACCTCAGATCCAAGAATCAAAGGCCAGCAACCCCTAAATTACTGTAACATCCCATAAAATCCATTGCGGTACACAGGCCAGCGTCCAATAGGCATAAATTCGAATATACATGACAAAAAATCTAAATATGCATCCATTCGATTGGATGGCGTCGCGCAATCAGTACTGAAGTACTGAGGGGTAGCACTAGCAGGCGTTCTCGTATAGCACTGCCGCAGTATGATCTAGCCAACGTAGAAGCGCAGAACCTCGAAACTGGCGGCCTTGGTTGGCCTTGGTCATGGGAAGGAGTGAGATAAGACTCGGAGGTAACCTAATCTAGAACGGTTTGTCCGGAAAGGTGATAGGAGCGAGACCGGTCGGGCGCCGGGGAGATTTTGTGGGTTGAGGAAGCGCGTCTGAACTTGGAAGGCCTGGGTGACCTGTGGCACGAAGCAAGAGCAAAGGGAAGAGGGCTGTGAGCGATGGACGGCACAAGCTGGAGGTGAACATGAATGAGTACCATCGAGAATGCCGTTCGCGAGACGGAACGTTCCCAATCCTTGCAGATCACTTCAGAGGCGCATTTAAGTGCCTCCACCTCGTCGTCAAGTTAGCCGTCCATATTTGGTTCGAACATTTTGTAGCTGTACTCCATGGTGAGAACGGGCTCTGTCATGTAGAGTAGGGTAAGGGTGATTGGCTAGATACGCACATGACATCCTCGGCTTGCTCTGCCTTTACTGCTCCCGGCTCACCCTCACGTCTTCCGTCGTTCGAGCTGCCCGAGACTGTGAGGTTGTTATCGACGACTCTGAATGCCTTCTGAGGCATGCCGCAATCGCTGGCAGGAAACGGGGTATGGTGATTGTTCGCACACACGCGAACAAGGAGATGGATTCTGATATCTTTTTCAGACCAAGTGAAACAACAAAATAGAGGACGGATGCGGCATTTGGGTTTGTGAGGGTTGCGGTGGCGAGGGATAGAAAGAGAGATGCAGAGGGAAGGAATAAGGGTGAGGATGAGGATGAGGACGAAGTGAGGATGAGGTAGGGCGGAACGCTCTCCACTCTTGGCACTCCACAAACCTGTGAATCCAGAGGGTCATATCTTCCCGCAATCTTGTGACCAAAAACGCATCCGCCACGATGAGCAACACGAAAATGTTCTTACGGGTGCAGAAAAGCGATGGGTTGACACACCAGCGTCAAAAAGCAGCGTTTGTGTGAGCGATGACATCCAATACACCATCGGCGAATTCGTCAGACTCGGTCATTTGCAATGCGACTTGGATAAGTACGACCTATGGCCGGCGGACGTGTCAGAAACGTAGTCGCTTGCACACGTCGACACGCTATTCTTCGCTGGAACTCGGGTTTCTTTTTCAAAAATCGGTTAAAAGTCTCGATCTTATGCATGATGATGCCCTATGACACTCACGCTTGAGAACGAGGCAAACATCAGACACAGATACGCACCTTGATCTCGTCAAGCTTATGTTCCCGATCGTCTTCATGCCAGCATATCGCTGCCTCAGAAGCTGAACCGACTAGTGAGCATCAGGTTCACATATATTCAACCACGCCATCGGCCCCAAAATGGGTGCGCCGCAGAAGAAATCAAGCCTACTCGTTCTCCCGCAGCGCATTGACGTCGATACCCATGGAAAAGACTCGAACCCTCCTCTGTGGGCGTCGGTACCGCTCCTAAAGGTGCCCTCGACTCCGATACTCTTGGGAGGGCCTCGCGCGTGAGGATGCGGCTAGGTCTACCTTAAGTGACAGGCGTAGCTCGTGGTTTTGAAGCCAACGAGATCAGCTTCAAGGAGACCATGTAGCAAGGACTCGCAAATGGACAGGCACCGGAATATTTCTGACGAGGGGAAAGCGATGTGGAGGAAAAAGCGCATGGGACATTGGCGAGTTAGGGATACGCACGGAGGACTGGGGGGAGGAGCCCGAGTCGCTCACCTAGATTGCGGAGCAGAATGAGTAGGCATGAAAAAAAGAGAAAGAGAGCACAGACTGATGTCGCCTGTGCGATAGTGACGTCTGCAAAACGCTGGCAGACAAACATCATGATGTATTGCTTGAACGATGCGCTCTCGTAAAGGAATTATGTCTTGGGGTGTTCGAAACTACATAGTTACAGACAAGGCCAGAGCATCTGTATCACGAAGGGTCAGCTCTTGTGATTGGAAAGAACAAGTGGCGACGAACTTCCAGTGTCAAAACTCGTCAATTGTTCTCCTTCCCAGAATACGTGCCACAGAACTATCCAACTAACTTCGTGAAACGATAAGAGACCGATTCTCTGGCAGCATCCTTCGTGACCAGTGGTCCACAGTACCTCCACTCGAAACCCTCGATCTCTCTGGAAAGACAACTGCCGTCGTCGTTGCAAACACGGGTAACGGCTTCGAGGCTGCAACACATTTTGCGCGGATGGATCCTGGCAAGCTCATCGTTGCTTGTCGCAACGAGAGCAAAGGAAAAATTGCCATCTCTGGTGATGTTCCAGTCCCTGGGCCACACGCCTGACGCTGATACTTACTCATGTCATCATAGACATCGAATCCGCTACGGCCCCAAGACGTGCGAGTTTTGGAAAGTTGACCTTGCCGAATGATTATTTTTACCGACGGGTTTCAGCGCGATGGCCGTCTCGACATATTGGTCATGAACGCAGGAATTCGGGCGAGAGTGTATGAGGAGACCGAATCGACTCGGAGGCTGGGAATCGAGGTTAGTGCCATCCAGTTACGCATTTCAAGCGGAGTTGTCGCTATTGCCTTGGATGGTAGACACAGGGAAGAACTCCAAGTTGTACGGGATCAATCGATCAGGAGTCTCGCCTGGTGATTGTCTCCAGCGAGTTCACTATTGGGCGGGCCATTCTTGCCGAGGTCGTGACAGTGACTCGCCCAATTTGCAGAAGCCTAACTAAGCATTACGACAACACTTTGGTCCATGCTTAATAAGGCTCACTTATCGGGAACAATAGGTGAATTTGCTATCGACGTCCTTGCAACACTGTAGGGCCTCCATTCACGTTCTGGAGATGGCAATTTTTGGCAAATGTTGCTCACAAATGCTATCCAGGGGCCCCATGGGCCGTTGCTACTCATACCAAATGTGAGATACCGTTCCATCTTCATTCCGAGCTCTCAAACAGCATTTTCGCTTTGAACTTCAATAGTCTTTAACTTGCTCTTCACGCGTGCGTTGCAGGACCGACTGCTGTCCATTCCACCCTTGACAGTGAACGCCCTCAACCGAGTATCTGCCACTCTAACCTGAGAAACAGCTTCCATGGGTCGCTTCCGAACGTGGTGATGCTCCCCACGGAGAAGCTTCTTGCTTTCACGTCCGAGCAGGGCAGCCGTCAGATCGTTTATGGTGCGATCGGCGGGCGAGGACGAGGACGAGGACCGTATGAAGGGCGCGTTCGTCAGTAAAGCAGAGGTCGTGGAGCCGTCAGATTTGGTGAATTGTGAGGAGAGAAGGGGGATGCAAGATAACCTCTGGGTGAGTGGGTTTGCACACCAATTTCCTGTGCGATTGACTGTCTCTTGTTGTAGAGGGAAACGATCGAGGTATTGAGTTAGGGGGACCTCACGCCGAGCGAAGCGAGGTGTGAGGTGATATGTATCTTGAGCGATGAGCTCGATCACTAGGTAATAGGATGAAGGGCCTTATCCCTTCAACCACCTGTATATATAGGTGTTGCTCCGTGCACGGACCAATTAGTAACGTGATTTGCTGGGAAGAAAACGCACCGTTTAAAGACATATTGTCTCCCACATGCCGGGGGGCGTAACGCCACAATCAAGGGCCCACTCCCACGGATTATCTCCGGTGGGAAAAAGAAGCAAGGCGATGACTCACCTTGTTCCGGGCCGACTGTGTAGCCGGTACCGGTCCGGGATTTCGGTCCGGTCACGTGTTCGGCTTCTTCCGAGAACAGTCTAGATCACTTACGTAAT
>JBBPRX010000145.1:0-23324 GCA_038093195.1 Boletus fagicola
ATCTTGCTCCTCAGGCACGTATATTTTTCCATTGGTCTTACAAAGACCGTCTTCTTCTCTTTCCCATCCTATCATAGTGGATTCCTTTAATTTAGACTGCGCGTTCCTGACGCGATCTAAGATCTTCTCTTCTTCTTCATGTACAAATGAAACCTCATTGGTTCGCCTAATATGCTCTGCGGGGATCATTGTGACTCCTTTGTTGTCATCTTCGATCCCTACAGCGTGATCTTCTCGTCTAGAGAGAGCATCAGCCTTTCCCATTGATGTGCCTGGTTTCTTAATTAGTTTGTAGTTGAACCGTGAGAGGTATTGCGCCTATCTCGCTTGTCGGCAGTTCGAATCTTGTGATTTCATGAAGTATTGGAGGTTTGCGTGATTTGTCCAAATTTTGAAAGTTTTGTCAGCACCTTCTAGGTGATGACGCCATTGTTCTAGTCTGTGTATTATGGCCAGCATTTCCTTATCTGCAATTGGGTAGTTGCGCTGTTCCGGGGTCATTGAGTGTGACGAAAATGCTACCGGATGCCATTTTCCTTCTTTCTCCATAGATAGTACTGCCCCTGTGGCAAAATCCAAGGCATCGCATTCTAAGCGATATTGTGCATGATCCTCTGGATAAGCTAAAATAGGAGCTGACGTGAAAGCTTCTTTGAGTGTATCAAACACATTTTGTTCCTTTTCTGACCATTGCCAAGTGTGGTCTTTTTTTGTAAGGTCGTTTAATGGTCTGGCCATAATAGAGAAGTCCTTTATGAATCGATGACAGAAGTTCGCCAAACCTAAAAAGCTCCGTACTCCTTTTACATTCATGGGAGTTGGCCATTCTTTGATAGCCGAAACTTTGGATGGTTCCATTTCGATTCCTTGTTCAGATACAATCATTCCAAGGAAATCGATCTTCTTGGTGCGGAATGTGCATTTTTCAGGTTTGATGAAGAGGTCGTGTTTTAATAATCGACATAGTACTTCAAGTACTATTTGGTCGTGTTCTTCTTGGTTATCATTTTTGGTGAATACCAAGATATTGTTGATATAGATAATAACGACTGCCTGCATGTTGGCAAAGATGTCATTCATCATGGCTTGGAAAGTAGTGGGGGAATTGGTTTGTCTGAAGTACATGACTAACGGTTCGAAGCTTCCTCTGTGACATATGAAAGCTCCTTTCCATTTGTCTCCTTCTTTGATGCGTACATTATTGTACCCCCATCGTAAGTCCATTTTTGTAAATAGCTTTGACCCTTTCAATTGATCAACCAATTGGGAGATTAAGGGGAGCGGATAATTATTTTTGATGGTCCATTCATTTAGATAACGGTAATCCTGTACCATTCTCTTCTTGCCATCTTTCTTAGGAATAAAGAAGACTGGTGACATTTGAGGGGATTTTGATGGTCTAATATACCCCTTTCGTAATTGTTCATCAACGAAGTCTGATACCTCCTTTTGTTCTTCTGTGGACATAGGATAAAGTTTACCCTTTTGGGGTTTGAATCCTTCCTTCATCTCTATAGTGTGGTCCCACGGTTTTCGTTCCGGCATACGTTCTGAGTGCTTCTTTGAAAACACATTGAGGAATTCGTGGAACTCTTTAGGTACCATTTCTTCTACAGTCTTTTCTGCAACCAGGGCGCTCTGCTGCCGCTCAGACGTTGCTTTTCGTAATCATTTGTAAATATATGGCATATCATTCATTTCCTTATCTTCTAAGGTCCTGACAAATACCGGTCTATCGGATAACATGTAACACATGCGTGGGCAATGTGTTAGAGTGACTGATCCTTTTTGCCAGTCAATCTCTGGGTTGTGCTTTGAAAGCCATGTGTATCCAAAGATCATTGGGTTTTTGCCTAAATCGGTGACTTCCGCTATTAGTTTTTCACGGTGTCCTTGGTAATCGATGATTATTTTGGCAGTGTGGGTGATGTTTCCTGCCGAATTCTTGGTTCCATCTACATTAAAGATAGGTATGGGTCGATCTAGCTTCATAAGCATGATTTTGTTTGTCTTTGCCCATGTGGCATCGATGAATATTCCGTTGGCACCACTATCTAGCAGCGCCTTCGTTTCCTTCATGTTGTACTTGGTTGTAGCCGAGGCTACCTTGACATCCAAGTTGATCTCCTTTCATTGGGTGACGGTATGTAGGCAGATCTGTTCCAGGGTTTTATAAATACTTGTATCTACTGGGTCATTGTCTAATTTTTTTGTATTTTTCTTGACTGAATTAAGCCTGCATTCCCCTGCAGCAAGCTCCGTGATTGGAGACCTGGTCTGGGTTTGAGAAAATGAATTGTATGTATCTAATGTCCTATCCTGGGTGTTAAAGAACTCTTCTTCTTCTTCACCATATTCTACATATTCAGAAAGTACAGAAAAACTATTTTTTTGTATTTTATCTACTTTTCTTTTGTCTGTACCCATGCGAACACCCGGTTCATTCACATGGTTTACTCTTTTCCCAATTCATTTGCTAATAAGTCCGCAAAGTACACCTTCGCGGCTTCAAAGTCCATGGCAGCAACGGTCTTCATTCTGCCATCCTCCTTTCCTTTTCCATTTGATGCCTTTTGAGCATCCTCTGATTCACACGATCGTGTGCGTCTATCCTTTCCTGTATTGCCCATTTTTGAGCAGCCTTTGCGATGCCCTCCCCCAAGGAAGTGGCATTCTGAGCATTCTTTTCGGGGTTTAGTATAATCCTGAACAAGATGAGGGCCTTGGCAGTGCATACCGCATCTATGTCCATTGGCTCTCCTCTGCCGCTGAATGTTCTTGCTCCTGAAGAGCTTCCTTGTGCTGTGGATCCTTGGGTCCATATGCGGGTTTGGGACATTCTTGAGGCGAAAGCCTCCTTGAGGTTGCCGACCCTTTTGATCTCCGACATGTAGTCTTCAACCTTGGCTTGCCTCTTTCTGTCGAGGTAAATCTGTTGAATTACGTCTCTCCTGAGGCTTTTCTCCAGAAAGAAGACCCCCATATGGTCTCCTGGCTTGGCATTGATGTATTCAGCGTACCATCGGGTGAGGTACGCTTCTGTCCTTTCTTTTGGACCTTGGTATAATTTGGACAGGTTGTCCATGGCCATGTCCTTTGCATTGCCTGGTTTGAACCTTTCATCCATAATTTTTTGTAATTGTGACCGTGTAGGCCACCCGTGTTGGGACCCTTCCAGGTATCTCTTTAGTTGGTTGCGGGCCCATTTACTAGCCCCATTGTCATCCTTGCCATCTTTTGATCCGATTCTTGAGAGACCCGCGATCGTTCTTTTCTCATCATCATCAAAACTCTCTTGATTAGCTCCTAGATACGTAGCCATCCTTATCCACCATATTTCATAAAATTTGTATGATCCGTTGAACCAACCAGGATCCGGGACCATTTCAACCTTTTTGCTAACCTTTACGTCAGCCTTGGGTGTGCCTGCCACAGCGAACATGGCAATTTGTTGTGCCATTGTGGCAAGTTGTGCCTGCATTTCAGTGATCATTTGGTCCTGTGGGTCCATTGTTGGTAGTGGTGGTGGTGGTGCGTGCGGCGATGCGTAAGGACTTCCTTGTTGGCTCGGAATTGAGAAGTCTGACTCGTTTCCTCTTGGATCCCACAGGTTGGGCTACTTCTTCCCAAGTGTAAGGATCAATGATAACTTGTTTTGGAAGCTCGTATATGGCCTCCGCTTCATATGGGTGTATGGGCTTTTCACCGTCTGTGAAGCCCGCTCGTAGAAATTCGAGGAAAGTTTCTGTAAACTCCTTGGGTTCGACTTTTATGTCGTATGCATCATTGGGATCGTATTTGAACTGTGGGAGTTCAAAGGGTGTGTCTTCCTTTTTAACTTGAAAGGAAGAATCCTTGTGATCCGGGAAAATTCCATCTTGAGGGAAGCGTGTTGAAAACATCCAACAGAAAAAGAAATCCAAAGGTGAGGACAAACTCACTCCAGCCGATGGTGAGAATCAGGCCAATAGCCTTCCTGACTTCTCTGTAGAAAAAGGTAACGTAACTTTGCTTGGGTGGGCACAGAACGCTCTTGCACCACAAGTCAAAGTGTAGGTAAAACGTAAAAATAAATGAGCCTCACGAGGACTCACAATAAATCGCAAAAGAAATGAAAAGGGGTTTTTGCAGCGGTGTTTAAACTAATTAAGACCGCTCGAGGTCACTGCTGTGCCGCCCTAGATAGCTAAGCACCTTCTTTCCCAGTATAGGGACGGACTACGTAAAACGAAATTGGGTGTCCAAATGGATGAAGAATGTGAAGGGTAGAAAAGTGCTCGTTATGCCTCGAGTCCGGCAGTTCCCTTTAACGCTAGGGGCCGCGTATGCAAACAGTGGTAAGAGTTGTAGTGAAGTGATGGAAGTATGACAAGTCAAGTTCTAATGTTGACAACCTCAAATCTAAGAAAGACTTGGGTCACCTCACACGAGAAAATGCTTATAGAGAGAAGGATACATAGTTGAGGGAAACCCAACAAGAACTTGACTGAAGTTCTTGGGGCGTTGACATTCAACTGTTTATACGGTTGCAGGTGTTTGTACACATTATGATACTGGTCCGTGCATATCTATGATGTCATGCTTCGTGTATGATAAGAAATGTTCTAGAAAGTACGGTAATTAAATAAGCAACACTAGAACGTTCTAGGTCATGGAGATTAAAGGCATGAGTTAAACACGTGTTTAGGTTCTAGACCTATTATGTAATGTTACGTGATATGGAAGTGAAATCTGAAAGAGAAGTCACGTGACTTTGATAAGATAAGATGAAAAAGATAGGGGTAAAATCGTGATCGTAACACTCTTGGATCGAAGAGAATGCTGCACATGTGTGGAGCCTTCAAACTGCCCTTCTAGGATTCGTCCAACTCAATAACACTCACAATGGGGTTTGCCTGGGCCAGGCTCTCTACAAAGTTGTCAAGCGTGTTGGTGCAACACATAAGGTATGTCACACTCTGACTCATCATAATATTTGCTAACACATGCTAGATTGGCTACATCACTTGTGACAATGCCACGAACAATGACACCATGATGGAGGAATTTGCACGACATGTCATCAGTGAAACAGGACAAGCCTTCAATACAAAAAAACAGCACTTGCAGTAAGTAATGTGTTTAGTTAATTTATCATTCATCTGAAGTGTCGTAATGTAGTTGCATTGCCCATGTGATCAATATTGCCACCCAAGCATTCCTATCAGCATACAGTACCTCAAAACATTATGATCCCACTGCTCCAGAAGCCAACTTGGTGTAGACAAGAAATGAAAGTGATTGGTGTTATGATATACAATATTTTCAAACTTTTAATACACTATCCTGTACAAACATTTTACCTTTCATTTCTCAATGCATGCACGTGACTGTGGGAACACACACGTGATCAGATCTATGATCCATGATATCATTAGCACGTGTATTTAATTTCTGCTCTTCTCTCATGTGCTGCTTCTTTATTTCCCATCATCATTCTTCTTTTCCCACCTTAGTCATCTTTATTACCAACTTCTCTCATGAGAAGCATGGTCCGTGCACACACCTGTACAGTATATAAGAGTAGATACTTGATGACTGGAACTCCAGTCTAATCCATTTGTTCCTTCACAGAATTAAGGCGTGACTTTCCTCCTCTTACTCTCATCCTCGGTCCTCCATTAGTTTTCATCTCATTCAGATTAGCGTGTCTGCAAAGTAGCTTGGCCAGTGTTGTTTTTGGAAGTAATTCCACAACACTTGGATTAGACTATGTACGCTGCCCGGGCTTTTGGGCTAAAGAGTACCCCTTGGTGTTTACCAATTTTCTTTTCTTCATTACGTCCGTGCCTTTAGGATGTGGGACTGAACCCAATGATTTTGACTCAATAGTACTACCTTCTACGTCTCTCCTTTGAGGTGATACCCAAGCAATGGTCATGCGTTGTTTTCGAAGGACGACTCAGATCCTGCCATAGATCTGAGGCTGAGTCTATATCATCTCGTTAGTCCTGCAAGTAATTGCAGAGGTAGAGCATCTGTATCAGTTTGTTAGTTAGTATATGTGCAGTTTTGTTCCTGGTCGCTGCGGCCCCCAGAGAACATGTTACGCATTGTTCAGAAGACGCTGTTACTACCTTAGGTCGAAGAAGACATATCTTTGCCCGTTTGTCTGTCATATCCCCAGAGGTTGGTTGGAAGATACCAATTAGTAAGGAATAATGGTGAACGTTGACATGGATGAACTAGTAGAAAGGATGGCAGAACTAAACATGGAAAAGGAAAAAAGCAATGGTACAAAAAAGATTTAGGATCCAGGGATGTGGGACAGCAATAGGACCAAATTCCATTTGTGGTGGGTCAAACTACAATTTTGGGTCGGAGAGCAAAAATGGAAGTCCGACAAACTTCAAGGAATCGCTGTACTCTCACGTCTCAAAGACAAAGCTGCAGGATATGCGCAAATAACAATGGAACACCTAATCGACAAAGAAGAAGAAGTCTTCGATCACAATAGAAAATCTTTAGGCCTAAAAGGAGAAACCACTTGGTGGGATTGGCCTACTTTGCAAAGGAACATAAAGGACTATTTTCAGATAGATGTTCTGGCTCATGAGTCTCTCAAGAAACTAGAGGTACTACGGCAGAGTGGCAAGCCAATCAATCTCTTTCTACAAGAATACAAAATCCTAGTAAAGAAAGTGATGTTGAAACTCATCATGCCCAAAGCATCCTAAAAAAGGCAATTGATTTTCATATCTACCAACAACATCGTCTCCAAGGAGAGGAAGCAGAAAACTTCCATGATCTCTTAGAAAAATATTGTACTATCGGATGAAACTTCGAGCAGATGGTGGTCGAAAGGGGACCTCCATCCAGATCTTCTTTTCCACCACGTCCTCCAAGGCCTAACAGCCAATATTACTATCCACCGCCTCCACGACCACCCCCCAGCCAACATCCCCGATTTACTCCCACCGGAACCCAACCAGGTCGAGGTGCTCCTATGCAAATAGATACCCAACAAGTGCAATCCCCAGATACCTGTACTTGTTATGGATGTCAGCAAAAGGGTCATATCTGGCCTAATTGCCCTACACACCCTAATCAAAGGGAAAGACGTCCCCAGACTAGACAACAATTCATTTGGGACTATAATTTGGGTACCTTCGTACCAAATCCTACTTTCCCCCCACCGGCTGTTGCACAGGTTGCACAGCACCAAGGACATTATCCGGGGCAGCCCCTTCCTGTTCCACAAGGCAATCTCCAAATCGCTCAAGCAATGGCAGTCAATTACATGACACTGGAAGCGGAAGCTTTTTACAGGGATAAATTCGAAATCAAAGCCAAGCAGCAAGCTGCACAGGCTTTAAAAGGACAGGGTTTGTAGGTGATGAGGGTCCCTGTGAACCAGTATCATGTACAATTTCGTCTTCCCGCATTCATACTAGAACGATGGACGATAGTAGCAATACTTATATTGAAAACAGCCTAGTAGATTGCACCAATTCCGATTTTCCTGTATGTACATTAGATGATGTGTTTTCCCAATATGATATTCATTCCGAAAGGGCGACTCCTGAGAGCACAGTGCTGGAATTAAAACAATGCATGCTTAATTCCCTTGTTCGACAAGTAAAAAACTCTCCTATCTATAAATCCCTCAAAAAATCACCACTTTCTCTTCGCACCAGTACTCTGTCATTTGGCAGTGAATTATCGCTTAAAACAAGTATAATGATGAAAAAAGATGGCCAATGGCGTAATCAACACGTTCAGGCACTTTTGGATTCAGGTGCTTCCCATACCTTCATAGACAAACAATATGTATTATGACATGGTATTCCCACAGCAAAAGTGGACCGACCATTGGAAGTGAAAAATGCCGTCGGCTCTAACGGAGCAATAGGACAAGTAACTCACATGGTTACACTCATTATTACCATACAAGGACACTCTGAAGTTACAGATGCTTATGTTTCTTGTTTGGGATCCCATCGACTAATCATCAGTTATGATTGGTTATACCGTCACAATCCGGAAATCAATTGGGTAAACAAATCCATTTCTTTCCCACACTGTACTTCTTACTGTAAAATCATGGGCCTCAGACCTGAGGTCATTACCCCTTCCATTCACATAATTGAGGAAGGACTAAAGGAGAAGGTCTCCGAGACATATCATGAGTTCTTAGATGTCTTCTCAGAAAAGGAATCTGAACACATGCCTGAGCGAAAGCCCTGGGATCATGCTATAGATCTCAAACCCAATTTTATACCAAAAAAGGGTAGAGCAATTCCTCTTTCAAACGTCGAAATGGAGGAGGTTCGAACCTTCATTGACAAAGAACTCCAAAAGGGGTACATAAGACCTTCTAAGTCCCCTCAAACCACACCTGTATTTTTTATTCCTAAAAAAGACAGAAAAAAGAGACTCGTTATGGACTATCAATATTTAAATGAATACAAATCTACCGTTATGTATTTTGGAATGACTAATTCTCCACCAACATTCCAACAGATGATGAACGATATCTTTAATGATCAATATGCTGTATTAGTAATTTACATTGACGACTGTATGATATTTACAAAAGGGAAAACCAAAGTGGAACATGAAAACATTGTAAAAGAAGTATTAACCAGATTACAAGACAACGATTTGTATGTTAAACCAGAAAAATGTGCATTTTCAAAGGACAAAGTCGACTTTTTGGGTATGGTAGGATCTAAAGAGGGGGTAGAGATGCAGGAAAAGAAGGTGTCAGGAGTATTAGATTGGCCAACTCCCACTTGCCTCAAACAACTGCAGGGCTTTCTAGGCCTCTGTAATTATTATTGACACTTCATCGAAGGCTTTGCCGAGATTGCTAGACCACTTAATGATCTGACCAAAAAGGATACACCATTTACATGGGGTCCCCGGCAAAAAGAAGCCTTCGAAATGCTAAAGAACAAATTCTGAGAAACTCCACTCCTCACTTACCCCAATTGGAATAAGGAGATGAGGGTAGAAACGGACGCCTCAGATATAGCCACAGGGGCAGTTCTTTCTGTAAAATGCGAAGACGGACTTTGGTGACCTTGTGCCTTTATCTCACATTCATTCAATAGTGCAGAGTGCAACTACCCTATTTATGACAAAGAACTCTTAGCTGTCATCCGAGCATTGGAAGAATGGAGGCATTACCTAATCGGTAGAGAAGGATTCGAGATCTGGATGGATCATAAAAATCTCGAATACTGGAAAAAGCCACAAACTCTATCCGGGAGACAGGCAAGATGGCATGCTTTACTACAAGAGTTTAATTATTTATTCATTTACAAACTGGGTTCGTTGAATGGCAGAGCCGATGCCTTATCTAGGCATCCGGATCATGGTGATGCTGTTCAAGATCACAATACGAACATTACAATTTTACCACCTTCTTTATTTTTGAACAATGTTTCATCAGAATCTTCCTTTTTTGATACGTTACAAACCGAGTCAATCGCTTTGGGGGTTGACTCTATTCATGACTTCTCTTTCGATTACGATAACAATATTTTCAAAAATAACAAAAACAAAGTCTTCGTTCCTCCATCCTTACGTATTCAACTTCTAAATATTTGTCATGACTCTCCAATCGGTGGACACTTGGGACAAGGACACACTATCCACCTTCTTACTCAATACTTTTCATAGCCTGGTTTAACCAAAGACGTTAAACAATATGTAGATAGCTGCCAAGTGTGCGCCCTCATGAAGGGAAGGTCAACAGCACCGGCAGGAAAGCTTATTCCTTTACCCGCCCCAAAACATCCATGGGAAGACATCTTTGTAGATTTTATTACTGGTCTACTGCCGTCCCTTTCATTTATGGCAATTTGCGTGGTAGTAGACCACTTCTCCAAAGAAGTCATTTTCATTCCTTGCTATGATACAGTTTCATCAAAGGACCTAGCTATTATTTTCAGAGACAATGTTTGGTGCATACATGGACTTCCCTCTACAGTAGTATCAGATAGAGGCCCTCAGTTTGTGTCAGATTTTACCACACAGCTTTGCACACTTCTGGGAATTTCCCAAAAGATCTCAACCACCTATCACCCCCAAACCGATGGTCAAACTGAAAGGATAAATCGGGAATTGGAACAGTATCTCTGAGCTTATGTAGCCAAACGTCAAGGAGACTGGGCGAATTGGATCAAAATAGCTCAATTCCATCACAACAACTCTCTCACAACCGCCACTGGCACAATTCCCTTTGCCGTTACATGAAATTACGCCCCATGCATGGGATTCGAAGGAAGTGCCAAAACATTAGCCGGTGAATTCACAGGAGAAATGAGCCGTTCCCATAAAGAAGTTGAAAAAGCTTTAGAAAATACGAGAGAAAGAATGAAGCATACAGTGGACAAAAGAAGGTCCGAAGCCCCGGAGTATGAAAAGGGTCAGCAGGTCTGGCTATCTACAGATAAACTGAAGCTCCCTTATATGGCAAAGAAGCTTACTCAAAAATGGATAGGACCTTACGAGATCATAGAAGTCCTTCCAAATGTGGTTAAACTCAAACTGCCCAAAAATGTCAAAATTCACCCTGTCGTCAATATATCTCACGTAAAACCATACTGACAAATCTTACCTGGACAACCTGTAATACGTCCAGATGCGATTGAAATAGATGAAGAAGGGGAAAAGCAGTTCAAGCTAGATCATACTGTATAGCCACATCACGCTTCAAAGGCCGAGGACTACAGTACTGTATCTAGTACACTGGAAGGGTTATGACGAAACTGATCATACTTGGGAAACAGCCAATATCATTAATACCACTCCAGAAGCAGTAGCTGATTTCCAAGCCAAAAACCCATCTGCTCCACGTAAACTCTGAGGACTTTCTATTGCCGATTTCCAATCTCTATTTACTACTTACGAAAACTTCACTGAAACGAACTGTCAAGGAACTCGTCTGGAATTCAAGTCTTAAAGAGGGGGTAGTGTTATGATATACAATATTTTCAAACTTTTAATACACTTATCCTGTACAAACATTTTACCTTTCATTTCTCAATGCATGCATGTGACCATGGGAACACACATGTGATCAGATCTACGATCCATGACATCATTAGCACATATATTTAATTTCCGCTCTTCTCTCACATGCTGCTTCTTTATTTCCCAGCATCATTCTTCTTTTCCCACCTTAGTCATCTTTATTACCAACTTCTCTCACGAGAAGCATGGTCCATGCACACACCTGTACAGTATATAAGAGTAGATACTTGACAACTGGAACCCCAGTCTAATCCATTTGTTCCTCCACGGAATTAAGGCGTGACTTTCCTCCTCTTACTCTCATCCTCGGTCCTTCATTAGTTTTCATCTCATTAAGATTAGCATGTCTGCAAAGTAGCTCGGCCAGTGTTGTTTTTGGAAGTAATTCCACAACAATTGGGATGAGGTTGGCCTCATCCGTGTGATCACTGTCAAGGTAAGTGCAATAATCCTTTTGTTTTCCATACTTTTAAGTGTCTCTTTACAGGTGCACTTGTCAGCACAGCAAAAAGAACTATTCAAAAGCATTCAATCTCAGTCACCCCCACTACAATTGCTTCTCAACATGAAGGTTAGATGGTCATCAACATTTGTGATGCTTCATCGTGCATTAGATTTAAAGGAGGTAAGGCCAGGTCCATTTATTGGTGGTGTTGACTCATGTGTCTTACTATAGGATGTCAATACCTTTGTTGAACAATTAGCTTGGCAACAATGAGATGCTGACAAGCATTACAAGTTGTTGGAACTGGAAGTATCAGATACAGAGTGGGAGCATGTCCACCATCTACTGGCTCTCCTAGTGGTAACCTCTGAGTTCAAATATTCAATCCATACACATACTCACTCCTCCTTTAGCATGTGGAGAATACTCAACACGCATTCTCAACTGAACATGGACCCATGCTCCACACTGCATTGCCAGTGCTGGGAGCATTGTATAAAGTTTGGTCTGCATGTGCAAGAAGCAAGAAGTACAGTTGTTTCTCCCAAGCTCTCAAGGCTGGGCTGGACAAAATCACAAAATACTATGACTGTACATTGGCATCAGATGTTTATATCATTGCCATGGGTACATGACTTAGTTTGATCTTATGTATTGTGACACAGCATGTTTGACTGTTCATGGTAGTACTTGATCCATTGCAAAAGCTTAACTACATCCAGACAAATTGGGGTGAAGAGCTCCATGCTCAAGCACTCCAACATGCCAAAATGATTGTATGTATTCCCTTTGTGTACTTTGCACTATTTGTATTAACAGATCAAAAGTACAAAGAGTGCTACCATGACATGTACCAGGGCACTACCAACACAAATCAAGCAGCAAATTGGCCCCATCATGTCATGACACATACATAACCCTAAGCTGCATGCGCTCCTAGATGGCCTTCTGGATGAGGATGATGGTAGTGATGAGGATGGTGATCTCTTGACCATGAACAATGTGCACAAGCAGTGGGACAATCCTGCCCGACCCTGGCTATATGGATTTCACAAGTACTTCAACATGCAAGAGAATCTTGGTGACCTCACCATTGTTCAATGGTGGGGGATCAACTCTGCATGATACCCTGTCTGGGGTTCTCTTGTGTGTGATTTCCTTTCAATCATGGCAAGTTCTGTATCATCCAAGTGTGTATTTTCATCTGCAGGTATCATAATAAGCAAGCATTGGAACTGTCTCAAGGGCAATGTGGTAGAGGCACTTCAATTCCAAAAGTGCACTTGGAGGATGGAGCTTCTGTTTCAAGATGATCTGACAGTTGTACATATCTGAGACATCAGCTTTGCAAGGTGCAGTCCAGTTAGATGGCGAGGAGGGTGATGAGGAGGCAGACAATGAATCAGTATTAGAGCTTTAAGAGTAATATTGTGAAAATTACTAGTCATGTGTTGAAACAAGCTACCCTACCATATGAGGCCACAGCTTGGGCCTTGAGCCCCAGCTGCAGGCCAAGCCAAGCCCTGAGTGACAGCTTTTGAGGGCTCAAGGCCTGGCTTAAGATTTCCAAGGGCCTGAGCCCCCCAAAGCCAGGCCTAAGCTGGGGATTTCAGGCTGAGCCAGGCTGGCACATCACTAGCCCCAAGTGGCATTGAGCATGGAAGAATGATACCATCTGACCGATCCCAAGCTGCCATCTCACTCCTGCACTGCATCCGGTCGAAGTCCTGTTGAGCTATGGAAGCAGCATCCTATAAGGAGCACTAGAGGAGAGCACTGACTAATTCATATAGAGGTAGAGTGGTTAAATCTCTGCTTTATTCATGGCGGTGTGCCATATACGTACATTTGTAGTGGAGCTATAATTATGTACTTGCCCTAAGGTTGTACATATGTTATGTAATCTACTTATTGAACAGCTGCTATTGAGCGCTATGTTCAATACTTCCCCTTGCTACAGCAAATACCTAGTAAGGTTTGCAAGCATATAAAAGTGTATAGAGCTGCTAAGTACATGTGTGGGGGTAAAATGGCGAGTTCAATAGAACATCAAGCCTAGTTGTGATTGAAACTTGGTAAATTTAATATGCCCAAGATTCTTAGTGAACATGTCAGCTGGATTGTCATTTCCTTCTATGAAGAAGAGATCAACTTGTCCTTTAGCAACAGCTTCATGAACAAAGTGATATCTGATTCCAATGTGTTTAGATTTGGAATCAGTGACTGGGTTGGAAGCCATAAAGATGGATCCTTGGTTATCACTGCAGATAGGGATGGATTTAAGTTTGTATCTGAGTTCACCTAAGAGGGTTTTTATCCAAATGGCTTGGCAGCTGCAGTTGGAGTGTGCCATGTATTCTGCTTCTGTGCTAGATAGAGTGACAGATTTTTGGGCATGAGATGCCCAGGAGAAGATATCATTTGCCAGTTTGAAGAAATAGCCAGTTTGTGATTGGCAAGTGATGGGGTCAGATCTCCAATCAGAGTCTGTGCAGGCAAGGATGCCTTGTGCAGAATCACCATCAAAATCAAGGGAATAGTTTCTAGTACCTAAAAGGTAGTGGCATATGTACAGTGCTTTATTGAGATGTTCCTTGGATGGATTTGCTGACTGTCTAGCTAGTGCAATTACTGCATAAGCAATATCAGGGCGAGTTCCAAGCATAAGATATAACAGTGATCTGATGACAGTTTGAAATTGAGATTGAAGTGCTGGGTCTGCATTTTTTTCATTTGGGGAAGGATAATACCCAGTAGGAAGAGGAGTAGGGGCTACTCTGGCATTTTGCATGTCACATCGCTCAATGACTTTGTCAAGATAAGTGGTCTGATCTATGGATATTTTTCTGCCTTTTTGGTGGATGCGCATATGTAGGAATTCTTTGGTTTCACCAAGATCTCTACATTCCCACTTTTGCATGAATGGTGACTTAATCTCATCAACTATGGCTTTGTTAGGGCCACAGAAGAGAGTGTCATTGACAAAATACAATGAACTCTGGAAGGTATGCCAGATCTCCGGTATTCCGGAGATACTAGGGACATATGCACTCGCTCTGGAGTTGAGGGGTTACAACTCTGGAATGCTCACTTCTTACAGTACAATGCCATGCCTTGGCTACTACCTGTTAAGTCCATGCACTCTGGTGTAACTCCGGGTTCTCGGAGCTACTGAGGGGGCAGGACTTGGCTTCACTGTGTGTGGTGCACCCTTGCCAATAGTCTAGTGGTCCCGATTTGCGAGGGAGTTCGGAGTGGTATAGACTTAAGTACTTTCGAAGTACTAAGTTGAGTGGAGGTAATGGAGGAGAGTTGTTGAGTGGAGGTAATGGAGGAGAGTTGTTGAGACTCAAGGTTGGAGGTCAGGAGTGAGAACTAAGCTAATATTCAGATTAAGGAGAAAGTACAGGAGTTACAGGAGTTTATATACTACGGAGAGTCATAGGATTACTAATGGAATGGAGTTGGATTGGTAAAGGTACAGAGGTGAGGAATAACCAGAGCTGTGCTCCTAGGCGAGCACAGGATCAGAGAGGTACTAAGAGCAGAACTATACTAAATAGAGGTGACATGAAGTATTTATGAGTGAGAGAGAAAACAGAAGGTAGTAAGGGTAAATGTCCGGAAGTCCGGAGTTGCATCTTTCGAGAGATCGCACCGGAGTTCATATATACAGAGGTGGAAATGGTGTGGAGCACCAGAGATGGACTTAGCATTGCACGGGATATGACAGTATCCCCCTCTTAGGCCTGAACCCCTAAAGGCCTTATTGAGGATACAATGCGGAGTGAGGAAAAAGTTGGAGTTCAAATTCTATTGTGGTTGACTCAGAGGTGTATAAAGTCCAGTTGGTAGTTGCCCAGCTCCTTCATCCTAAACCATCATGTCTGACATGAAGACCTGGTCCGACAAATGCCTGGCGGAGTGTGCTGATGACGGTGATGACATTTGTGCCATGAAGTTCGCCAAATGGCAACGATGAGTGAAGGAGAAGAGGGTGGAGGAGGAGAGGTGGAAGGCAGAGGAGGTGCGGAAGAAGGCAGAGGCTGAGGAGGAGGCGAAGTGCAAGGCGGTAGAGGCTGAGCACAAGAGGGCTGAGGAGGTGGCCAAAAAGAGGGTGAGTGGCCACCTATCACAACTCGTGTGCTGACCAGAATTGCATAGGCCGAGCAAGTCCGTGTGGAGCAGAGTGCCAGCTTGGGGAAGGACAAGGGAAAGGGCAAGGCAAGTGTGCTGGAGGTGTGCGCCAGGTGTGCGGAGTGTGGGTTTGATTGTGAGCCCAGGCCTGGCAAGGCGAGGGCATGCCTGGCCTGTATCAAAAGCAAGAGCAAGTGTGTGAGACCAGGTGTGGAGGGTGTGGAGAAGGTGGTGCGACGACAGAAGAGGATGGAGGAGGAGTCACCGCAGGGGGACAAGAAGGGGGCACAGACAGAGGCTGGGTCCAGTAAGGGGGGAAGGAAAACCAAACAGTGCAAGCACAGTTCGGAGGCTGTGGAGGCAATTTGGGCCTCTACGGCTGTGATGAAGAGCCTCCAGGACTTGATCAGGGGCATGCTCTGGTGGTTAGACTGTCAGAATGTGCTCTTGAACCAGCTCATGCAGTTGAAGGTGGCAGAGGTATTTGGAGCAGAATTGGAGTCTGGAGAGGACAAGGAGTACGAGGAAGGGGAGTTGGACCTGGAGGAGGTGGGGGAATTGGAGGTGGAGAGGTCTGAAGGGGGCCATTCTGAGGAGTTGGAGAAGATTCCCGGGTGGAGTGGTTGGGGCAAGAAGGTGACCTCGGGAAGTGGAGAAGTGGAAGACGGAGATGAGGAGGACGGAGATGATGAGCACAAGGATGGGGAGGGGTTGGATGAGTCCAAAAATGACAGGAAAGTGTAAATAGTTGTATGCTTCCTTTTAACAGTGAAGTTGTTTGAGTGGTCATTTGGAGTGAGGTCTGGGTTTGTCTGGATATTGGAGATGGAAGTTTTGAATAAGTTCAGAGGCGTGACCAAGTTCAGTGGCCAGTAACCACAATGTCTCATTGTCAGTACCTTCATATCTGAACCAACGTACTAGGTAGAGCAACTTGCAGTTGCATCTTCATTAATCAATCTTGGAGTCGAGAATCTCGGAGATCTCGAACTCCAGTTCACTGTCTACTTCAATTGGAGGTGGCAGAGGCTGTACTCTATTCGGAATTGTGTTGGGTACAGAGGGTTTTAATTGTGACACATGAAAAACAGGGTGAACTGATTTCATAGAGTCTGGAAGATGGAGTGTGAAGGAGTGGGAACCTGCCTGAGCGATGATACTGTAAGGCCCTAAGTTCTTTTCGGAGAGTTTCTTAGAGGACCTAGTAGAGTGGAAGTACTTTGCTTTGATGAAAACCTGATCTCCAACTTTGAAGTCCAGAGCCGGAGCTCATCTAGCATCCGTGGGTCCTTGGATCACTTCTGAGCTGCAGCCATCTCTTCACAGAGGAATTGGTGGAGGGAATTGAGGTCGATGGAGTAGTCTCGTGTCTTGGCAGAGGTGAGATCGCACTTGGGATGTACTGTGATGTTGGGATGGTAGCCTTTGTTGGTGAAGAACGGGGAGATGCCAGTAGTTGCACTCGGAGCATTGTTATAAGTGAACTCTGTGAGGGGCAGGAGTTTGGACCAGTTGTCTTGGTGGTAATTGCAATACACTCGGAGGTACTATTCTAATGTTTGGTTCATATGCTCTGTCTGACCATCTCCTTCAGGGTGGTAACCAGAGGTGAAGTGGAGGCGGATATCTAAAGCTTTTCCAAGTGAGCGGAAGAAGTGCAACATGAACTCTGAACCTCTATCGGAGGTGATATGGGAGGGAACTCCGTGCTTGGAGAAGACATGGAGTAAGAAGAGCTTTGCTAGCTTTGGAGACGTAACTGTGTCGTGTGTTGGAATGAATCTACATTGTTTGGATAGTCGGTCTATGACGACGAGAATAGTGTATCCAGAGGAAGCAGGGAGTTATTTGATGAAGTCCATGGAGATGGAATTCCATGGCTTCTCTGGGATGGGGCATTGTTTTAGGAGACCGTAAGGCCGATGTCTTGGAACCTTCGTGTGCACACAGGAGATACAGAAGGAGACATACTCCTTGATGAATGTCCTAATACCTGGCCATGTATATTCACGGCGAATTAGTTCCAAGGTTCGGTTCTGACCGAAATGTCCAGAGAGTGGGTGATCGTGTTTGTATCAGAGGACTTGGAGTTGGAGGTCATTGGCATCTGGGACATAGATACGGTTGTCTAGATGGAGGAATCTGTCAGTGTCAACTGACCAATGCGAGTCTGGTGCTTCAGAGATGGACATGTGGAGTTTGGCCAGTGGGTTGGAGGGAAGTGCGGAGAGGATGTCACTGTGGAGTTGCTCCACATCAAACAAGGTGCTAGCTTGGAGTACCGGAGCAGTGAGGTAGGTTGCTTGGATGGACAATGCGAGCTGTTCTTGGGTAAATACTGGACGGAAATTGTGGGGATTGACGCGAGCGTAGTCCTTATCCCTCTCTTTGGGATAGATATCCCAGTGTCTAGTGAGGGCATCGGGCTTCACGCCAAGGCATCCAGGATGGAATTGGCCAACCATGTTGAACTGGGAGAGGAACTCCGACCACTGGGCTTGATGCCGGGTCAGGAGTTTGGAAGTAGCAAAATACTCCAAGTTCTTGTGGTCGGTGATGACGTTGATCGGAGTACCGGAACCTTCAAGGTAATGCCGCCAAGTCTGGAAGGACTCATGAATGGCAAGGAGTTCCTTGTTGTGGGTGTTGTAGTTGAGCTCTGGAGCTGAAAGAGTACGTGAGTAGAAACAGACGGGCCAAATCTCATCATCTGGATATCGAAACTATGGTATTCTTATTCTGAATTTCCATATTCCATAACCATAGTTATCTTATTATTCCACTATTCATATTCTTTGGATTCTAGACTTACTTTACTTCATATGAGTCTAGATCATGATGTCATACCCTTGACCCTTACGGTCTAGACACTATGTCATACCCTTTATCCAGGGTATAGGGTATTACTATACATAGTACATTGTATGATAGTTTGTTGTCCAATAGCCCTTCAGGGTACAAGGGCATTACCTAGTTAGTGTTAGACACAACTTGGTCTGTGCACCTTTCTGTATTGTATATAAAGGGTCATTCCTGCATCCCAATATGATAGGCTCTTCACCAGATCCCTCACAGTTCTATCAGTGCTCTCTTGAGGCCACCATCCTCAGTTAGTTGTTACCCTCCTTAGATCTACTAGAACACCTTTCTTGCTCTGTCAAGCATCTCCTCCTCATTCCACCGCTCTTAACTATCATATGGTGTAAGCATCTCCTACATCGTTACCTCCTTGCTGTCACCTCTGCCTAGGAGTACCTTTGTACTTTGATATATAGTTTATTGCTCGATGACCACTCACCTCAGTCCATTTGCCCCACACATGACTAAGGTAAGCCATTCTATACTGTAACACACCTAACCATACTCATCACATACATAGTGTACCATCTCCAGGTAAATACAAAGTCCATTTGCCCTGTGCACGACTGAGTGTACTGTCTCCAGTGTGCTCCGTGTTCTGATTCTCTTTGTATCTTCACAATAGGATTACTAGGTGTCAGCTAAGAGAGCTAAAGAAGTGGAAGATCTTCATACCCTTTGCAAGTTACAGCTTGCTTGTGCCAGCCAGGAAGCCTTTGCTGCCCAAGTCAAGCAATGCTTGACACGAATTCATGAAATTGACATTACAGTGGCTCAAAAAAGTGTCCCAATGTTTGGCTATTTTGAAAAGATTTGACATTTGCAAGAGACCCAAAAGGCATTAGCTCTAACCCTTTCAGGGTCATCGATAGCCCTAGCCCTTGCCCTGAAGATGAGCCCTTGGTCCTGTGATTTGATTGCCATGGCACTATTGCCCACAATGAATACGAGGAGGCCACTGTTCTCCTCTGGAATACAGATCTTCAGATTGGGGAAATGCACCATGCACTAGCAGCTAGTGGGACACAAATTACTCACCTCTCTTCACTCAGGCTCTCACCTGTACCTCCTGGTGTTTCTGAGTCAGATTTTGAAGGGTCCTCATACGATGGTTCTACCCCTCCATCTCCACTCCTTTCTGGATAGAGACCTTTGTTTGCCTGATTGGTTTGCATTTCATGTATGTTCTCCATTTTATATATCTGTCTTCCTTACATACATATGTACTGCTTCAAATATAAACCCTATTGTATGGGCGACGATCATGATGGCAATCAAACCCCCTTCTTGGTTCTCATGCACCTTTGCCATTCGACTCATCACCCTGCTTCAAGGTGACCACAAAGTTGTGGTCATCGCTGGCATGGACCCACTTTTTTTTTCATAGTGACTCACTCAGTCCAGGACACATGCTCACTTGCACAGACATAAATGTCCTCTTCATGGCAATGTATAATTTGGCCAGGCAAGTCCCCAGTCCAATCAGCACCTCCAACCACTTCTTTGTTTCCCCTCATTCAATAGGCATGACCCATAAGTATCTCACACTCTCAGAAATCAACCTAGAGATGTTGATATCCCAAGGTTGTGGATGCACTAGTCGGATGAGGCCAACTTCCTGCCACAGACAAGGCCGTGGCTTTGCAAGTGCTTCTGGCTCTTTTTCCCCTTTCCAACCCACCCTGTACAATGGACCACCTTTACAGCTAAATTCTTCCATTTCAAGCTCTGTTATTGCTTCCCAATCCACCTCATACAGTGGACTACCCATTCAGCTGAGCCCCTCCACCACTATGGCTCTGCCAAGTGTTGCAGCTACTGTACCACAGCGCCTCTGACTCTGGGCATGCTGCCACCCGATGACAGTAGAACCCATTTTGAGCCAGAAGAGTGGGAAGTATTCAATGCTTACTACCTGAATTCTATGTTGATGCTGGCACCTGTGATACCAGTGACCATGTTCGGTTCCAGATTCCCAGCAATGCAGCAGCATCAGGGAAATTTTTAAGTGCTGATATGCCCAAATAAATATGATCAAGTACTTATCAGTCTGATGTAACTTGATAAAAATATATATAGCATTATCATTTTGTAACCATAATGTTGAGCAGACATTTTGTCACTTGATAAACTATCATTATTGAATCTCAGTCTGATAGAAGCTAGATAATACTTCTGTAATTGTGACAAAGGAACGACAAGGGATGATATATTGGGAGCATAAATCTTACATCTGACATTAGGAAATTTTTCAAAAGCTGAGATGGATAATGATATGTAATTCTGTCAAAGAAATGGACTACTCTTATCATATATGTCATTGATGATCATTGAAAGACCCAGAGTCAGCCAGCAGTGTGGGAAGAAAATTATAAGCAGTATGTATTGCATACTATACAGATTCATTCTTTACAACTGGCCGAAGGGGTGGGAAAATTTTTGTAAGCATTATATAACAGATGTGATGTGGACTTATTTACCTAGTTTATATAGTATACTTTTGGCCGAAGGTGTGGGAAATTTGTTGTAAGCACTCTATGGTACATGTTGTGTAAACTTGTGCTTTTTTTTACCAAGCTTGTGACTGGCTGAAGGTGTGGGAAAATTTTTGTAAGCTCTAAGTGACATGTTTTGTAGAATTGTTCATTTTCAAGAGACTTGGAAACTGGCCGAAGGTGTGGGAAAAATTTGTAAGCCCTAAACAACATCTTTTGCAGACTTGTAAATTTTCAGCAGACTTGGAACTGGCCAAAGGTGTGGGAAAAAAAATGTAAGTACTATACAGCACTTGGTATATAAACCTATCCTCTTTCCTTTCCTTCTTTTCTTCACTCTTGTCTCTGAGTTCTATCTCAGGGCAAGGTCACTCTAGATTCTAGAGTTTACAATCAGGTAAGTTGATACTTGTGTGAATTCACTTGTAAGTGTTTTATTTTCGCTTTTTTTGTTGTTTTATTAGCCACAAAAGTCACTTGTAAGTGGTTTTCATCTTTATTTTCGCTTTTTGATGGTTTTGACTGGTTGCAGTTATAGTTGATAATGGTAGTTGACATATTAGATAGTCTATATATTATAAATTAAAATTCTAAATAATATTTTGTGTCATTTTCATGAGTGATAATGGCTAAATTGCATTCTACAATGAAATTTTTATTGTATCTGTTTTACTCTTTTGAGTTCAATGATATCAATGATAATGTAGGATAATGCATGATAATATCTGATACTTTGTGCCAGTATCACAAAACTGACAATATATACAAGTACAGTACTATGAGCCTGATCATATATATATCAACTCAACCAAGTTGCTACTGTATATATTCTATTGATGATCCACACAGTCATACAGATTCATATTATCCATTTAAAAATAATGACAGCTTGGACCAACACTATAAATGCTCCCAAAGATTATATAGCCTTGTCAATGTGTATATCATTATAATAGATCCTATAGGGCTTTTCAGGGTAGCTAATGTTATTTCTGAGATTATCTGTTGAAGGTATGAAAGCAGCATCCTAGAAAGGAGCGCTAGAGGAGAGCAACACTAACTCACATGAGGGAAAGTAATAAAGATCACTTGTTATTCATGGTGGTAAGCCATGTGTTATATATGTACAGTTCAATCGGAGTTATAACTATGTACTTGCCCTAAAGTTGTACATATTGTATGTAATCTACTTATTGAACTGCTGCTATAGAGCGCTATCATTCAATACTTCCCCTTGCCAAATACCTGGGTATGTTTGCAAGCATATGAAAGCACATGAAGCTGCTGTATGTATTTGTGGGGGTAAAATGGTGAGTTTAGTAGAACGTCAAGCCTAATTGTGATCGAAACTTGGTGAATTTGATGTGACCAAGATTCTTAGTGAACATGTCAGCTGGATTGTCATTTCCTTCTATGAAGAAGAGATCAACTTGTCCTTTAGTGACAGCTTCACGAACAAAATGGTATCTGATTCCAATGTGTTTAGATTTGGAATTAGTAACTGGGTTGGAAGCCATGAATATGGATCCTTGATTATCACTGCAGATAGGGATGGATTTAAGTTTATATCCTAATTCTCCTAAGAGGGTTTTTATCCAAATGGCTTGGTGGCTGCAATCAGAGAGCACCATGTATTCTGCTTCTGTGCTTGAAAGGGCAACAGATTTTTGAGTATGAGATGCCCAGGAGAAAATACCATTTGCCAGTTTAAAGAAATAGCCGGTTTGGGATTGGCGAGTGATGGGGTCAGATCCCCAATCAGAGTCCATACAGGCAAGAATGCCTTGGGCAGAGTCACCATCAAAATCAAGGGAATAATCTCTAGTACCTAAAAGGTAGTGACAGATATAAAGCGCTTTATCGAGATGTTCCTTGGATGGGTTTGCTGACTGTCTAGCTAGTGCAATGACTGCATAAGCGATGTCAGAATGAGTTCCAAGCATAAGATATACAGTAATAATGATCCGATAACAATTTGAAATTGGGATTGAAGTGCTGGATCTGCTACTCTTTCATTGGGGGAAGGATAATACCCAGTGGGAAGAGGAGTGGGAGCTATTCTGGCATTTTTCATGCCACATCGCTCAATGACTTTGTCAAGGTAAGTGGTTTGATCTATGCGTATTTTCCTACCTTTTCGGCAGATGCGCATACATAGGAATTCTTTGGTTTCACCAAGATCTCTACATTCCCATTTTTGCATGAATAGAGATTTTATCTCATCAACTATGGCTTTGTTAGGGCCACAGAAGAAAGCATCATCTACATAGATGATGGCTACTACAATATTGGAGCCTTTCTTCTTGTAGAGAAATATACCAGCATCAGATTTCAAGCACTCAAAACCAAGTTCTGTCATGGACTGG
>JBBPRX010000146.1:0-23262 GCA_038093195.1 Boletus fagicola
TGGCTGGTATCATCGGGGTCATCAACATCACTGGTCCCGCACAGCTTGCTTCAGGGGGTCCAATGGGAGCCCTCGTTTACCCTCCTCTCCCTAATTACACTCCCAACACTGGGTTTTCCTTATCCACAACACTCAATGGCTTCAACATTTCCATGGAGCCACTTTCCTCCGTCCCGCCCACCGCCCAGAGTCTCACCTGTCTTAATAACACAGGAATTGGCACGGGATATGTTTTCAGTACTGGTCAACTATGGTATGAAGGTAGTGATAACCAAACACTATCCATCATTGCTACCGTCTCGTATCTGCAATCCTTTGTTCGCTTCAATGCTTCCGCGATCATACTTGGTGGCACATTGCAATCTGTAGGCAATGCTACCGAATTCGCGCCGAACGGGACAACATGGCCGAACATGATGTCAGACGACTATTGGGCGCAAGATATCCTCAGCTTGGTCTGCAACGCCACATTTCCCCTCGCGGGCAAATGCACCAGCGGCTCTCTCCTCGACTTCGCCATTCAATATAACACTCAGTATAACCCTCTCTCCGACGGGCCTGATGCCAATTCGTCGACAAGAACAGGGATCTACTGGAGTACGGCATTGGGCATGGCAATGGGCGCCTACACTTCTGCGTGGTTTCCAGCCAGTGGTACCTACACGCCCGATGTGCCCGTCACATTCAACAATATCTTGCAGTTCACATCGCGCTACGGGGTCTACGTTCTCATCGCCAACATTGTGGTGTCGGCCATCATGCTGGTTGTCGTGGTGAGATTGCGTATGGCAAGCCGTCTCGGTGGGGATTTCATCGATCCCACCCGGCTATTGCTGGACCCGCTAAAAAACCCAGAGTTGTTCAACACGTCTTTGGATACCACCGTGAATGCACTTGCGAATCCATACATGTTGGTCAGAGATAACAGTGAGTTTTTGCTCGCGGAACAAGCACCGTCGAAGAAGACAAGGAGGCGGAGAACTAGGCTATAACAGCAGCGACGCTTTGGAAATGTCAATGTAGACCATGCCAGATCGCGTTTGTACCAAGACTGTAACTCAGGTCGATCATGGCGAGTGTTCCAATAAAGAGTTTACGTATGTGCATCGAAGCATTTGGGGCTCGAGTACGATCTGACTAACCAAATGAAGGTGCGGTTGGTTCTCAACACTGATTCCTTCCCAGGCACTTAGATAGCTGGCGAATTAGCGCCACCGTATTAAATGTATAAATTGAGTCAGAGACGCAGAATGCTATGTACATACAGCTAGTAGGGGAGCTAGTAAAGGATATATAGCAGGGGCACGACGGCTATCGAGGGATAGCAAACTCAGTCGTCGTGCGGAAGGACAACAGACTGAGGTGGAGAACTTGTCGAATCAATCTAATATATCTGGGGGAGAACAAGGGCGCGTTCGGCTATACTTGCCACTCGTAGAACAAGGATACAAAGATAAAAACGTACGCGGAAAGTGTCTATCGTACTAGTAGCGGTCAAAGTATCATAGCGATATCAAAAGGAGGAGATGAGTCACGAAAGAGATGAGTCACGAATGTGACAAGAGAGAGACTTGAACGATGCTACGTTGTCGCGGCTGCGCTCGCGCTTGCTATTTCCAACAGCTAGGACGGCTTGCCTCATAGACTGGGCTGGTCACCAGACTACAGTGATGCGCGTTGAGCGCGCATGGCATTGCCTCTCACCCATATATTGGCGGGAATCAAGAAGCATTGAAGCTGTGGCATCAGAGCAGAGCCATCTTGAGGTCAACGCCGCATCATGATTTCTGCTATTCGTCCATTTCATGGTGCTACCACGGATCAAATGTGCCGGAGGGCGCCTAAGTTTGCCGCTCATTTGAGCTTCGACCCTCAGCCTCATCGATCATCAGCGCTCCTGCCACACGCGCACTCAGCCCGATGTACTGACGAGTGGCATCACGGTATAGTATCCAATTGGCTGCCTACTTCTGTCAACTTGAATGTCCGTCCGAAATATGTTTGTATCCATTTCCTTGAACCCATTATTTGTGCTAATCTCGACTTGAAAATCAGGAAATTGTTTCATTATAGAATTCCTCTCGGTCTCTGATTCACGTCAACCTAGCCGTAAATTTGGGGAATGGACCGGTAACCAGAATTTGGTGATGACGAGAATCAGCAGCGCCTTCCCGCCAAGCATCAAAGAACCCGCCCTCATCTACGGCTCGTAGGGGAGCTGGAGCTGCGGAAGTGATCCAGAGAACTTGCAGAGAACCATGGTTGCTTATGCCAGGAACGTTCTGAATGGAGCGCGTGATCATCATCATTAACTCTTTATCGTTATTCATGCCTGCTTCTACCAGGTGCTGACCAGTCAATTTTTTCATATCCCTCAGACGTTGTCGACACGTTATTGCTCTGCAAATATTCTTCCACTGACAGGTGCGTTTTCTGTAACGTATTGGAGCTGATCACTGCTATTCTCAATGTTGACTCGGATTTTCTGTCATAGTATTCCCCTCCTCTCCACTCACTCAGCATGGATGGGAGCAGTTCTGCACAATCGTTGTTAGGAAAGAAGTTCGCCGCAACCAAGTCAGGCTGGTTTTCCGATGCTGCAGATTTCTTCATCTTATTGTGTTCTTTCCTCCTAACCACGGCATCCATCGTCCTTGTCGCCCTCATATTCCATATACAAGCAACTTCCGGCCCGGGAGGGAATCCTACACCTAGCAACACTTTGTCAATCCTTCAACGGGCAATATCAGCCCTTTCGATCACCATCACGTCGGCCATGATAATGGTGGCCGGAAAGCGCTACGTTCTCTTCACACTCGCGAAGGGAGGTATCCGCAGCCGAAGAGTCGCTATTTACAGTCGTCCATCCATCGGTAACCTTGCTTATTACTTGGTGTGGCATGGCCTCGAGCTTCCCTTGCTCACTTTGTTGGTGATCTGGGCACTGGGATTGGCAACCGGGTTGACCGTGAACGACACATGGGCTATGGTACCTGTTGTGACGTCGATGTCTATGTCAACTCCCTTCGGCTCGTTCGACCCACCGGTGGCCCCAGGATCACTTTTCGTCCTGGCGTATGGGCAATTAAGCTATGTCATGACGTCGCTGTGTTCTGTGGCTAGTATCGCCCTCATCAACATCACCGGTAGCGCACAGCTTGCTTCAGGGGGCCCAATGGGACTCCTCTTTTACCCTCCTCTCCCTGACTACCTTCCCAACTCAGTTTTTTCCGTATCCACATCACTGAATGGCTTCAACATTTCCACGGAGCCACTGTCCTCCATCCCACCTACCGCCAGGAATCTCGTCTGTGCTAATAGCACAGGGAATGGTTTCAGTACTGGCGAACTATGGTATGAAGGTGGTGATAACCAAACACTGTCATCATCGCTACTAGTACCCTTCCAGATCCACAATCCTTGTATCGCATCAACGCATCCGCGATCATCCTTGGTGGCACATTGCAATCCACAGGCAGTGCCACCGAATTCGCGCTGAACGGGACAACATGGCCAAACGTGATGTCGAACGGCTGGTGGGCCCAAGATATCGTCAGCTTGGTCTGCAACGCCACATTTCCCCTCGCGGGTACTAATTGCTTTAGCGAAGGCTCTCTTCTCGACTTTGCTATTCAATTTAACTCCCAGCACAATACTTTCTTCGACATGTCTCATGCCGATTCGTCGACGGCAATGGGGATCTACTGGAGTACGACGTTGGGCATGGCGATGGGCGCCTACAGTTCTGCGTGGTCTCCAACTATTAGTACCCTCTCGGCCGAAGTGCCCGTCACATTCAACGATATGTTGCAGTTTACACTGCGCTACGGGGTCTACGTTCTCATTGCCAACATCATGACGTCGGCCATCATGCTGGTCGTCGTGGTGAAATTACGCATGGCGAGCCGTCTCGGTGGGGATTTCATCAACTCCACCCGGCTACTGCTGGACCCGTTGAAGAACCCAGAGTTGTTCAACGCGTCTTTGGATACCACTGTGGACGCGCTTGCGAATCCATACATGCTGGTCAGAGATAACAGTGAATTCTTGCTCGCGGAGCATTGACAAGCATCGAAGAAGAAGACTAGAGTCCAGGAGGCGGAGAACTAGGCTATAACGGCAGGGACACAAATTTTGCAAATGTCGACGTAGATCATGCCAGATCACTTTTGTACCAAGACTGTAGCTATGTTTCAGATCGATTATGGTACCCTACTGTGCGCACTTGCGAACCCATACATGCTGGTGAGAGAGGACGGTGAATTCTTGCTCGCGATGCATTGTCGAGTTGATCATGGTACCCTTCATGATTCCTTCATGACCGTTCGAAGGGCAAATCACTGGCAAGGAACGTTTGTAAATCAACCAACATTTCCACCGTTAGTCTTCATCGTAGACAACACATCTACGGTCTGCACAACGATAACATTTATTAGAATGAATCTAGCAAAGGAAATTATGACAATGAAAGGGTACAGTTAAAGTTGTGTATGTATGCACATGCTTCTACTTCACGTGTCCGTAAGCTCAGCTGGTTATACGACGCCGTTTCGAGACGCGTACGTTTTGATATTCGTCGTCGTCGTCGTCGTCACTGTAATCTTCCTCCGCAACGTCAGAACCATAAAGCTGCTTACGCTTGTCAAGGTCGACTTTGCGTAGGGATCGGAGGTGAACGATCAGAGACTTGTGGAACTCCGTCTTCATGGAACGCATCGTTCAGGTCCTCGACGCATACCAGTGAAAATGTCCCTCACCTTCATAACTCGCCGCTTACCATCCGTACTCCTGTCCTGTCGTCTCCGTCTCTCTTTGTACTAGATGGCTGCGATCAGGACTTTGACCACAACCTCAAGAATTGGTGCATTACCTTCCGCTGCTCGTCCACAAGAAGGGCAGACAAGTGTTTGATCCATCGTTGAAGGTTCGACTCTACCTTCCGCTTCTTCGCCTGCATGCTTAAAAGAACCATCATTGCGTTCTCCCCATCGTCCTCTACGATCGCATCATCGTCCGAATCCGGGACGATATAAGATGTAACCGTCGCAGCTGCGGACCTTCTGGGTCGCCTCCGAGATGTTCGTGGAGAAGTACCTGCCTGCGATGGGCTTGACGGCTCCACGTGGCATGTTGAGCGGAAGAGGTTCGGGGGACTGGTTTCCTTTTTGATGTCATTCGGCTTTAATCGGAATTTGCAAGAGCGTTTGGTGTCTGAAGGAGCTTGTTTCGAGAGATAGTCTTCTTCGCTGAAAAAGAACTCGGCTCCGAACTCGATTTCATGATAGAGACACCAATTCTATCGATAGGGCTTAATGCCAAAACCAAAACGTTTCGAACGGCGGTACTCACGGGTGCTCGACCCAGGTGCGCGAGCAGCTTGAAGTGTTTGAGAGTAATAGGGACATGAGTTGACGTGGCTGTATAACCTACACCGGCTGACGAAAGATAGAGATGAAGAAGCTAGAAGCAGACTGTTAGAGTATAACTCATAGGGATCAACACTGAACGTACCGTAGTATTATTGTTAATTACAGCATGGGTCATAAACACCGCCATCATCGGACTGCGTGGGTCGTAATGTTCCTTGGCCCACCTACCAACCGGCAGAGACTCTGGTGATACATTAACACTGCCCACCTGAAGAGGTGGGGGTTACTCACCGATGGGAAAATCCAACTTCCCGTTCACATCAGCACCATAAATGCTATAGTAGTAGGACCGTCTACGAGATCGAGTGGGGGCCATCTCATCTTGACGGATCATGGCAGATAACGTATCCTGTCCTATGGCGCCCTGCGGACGGTTCAATACAAGAACACCAACATATAATTGGTAATCACAAACCAAATCAGGTCCATCACCCATAGCGGGCGTTTCCTCCGGTTCCTCCAGGACAAAACCTTCCATTTCAACATCATTGGCTTCTGCTGATTCACCGACAAGAGAAGTAGAAGCTGCTGAAGTTTGATTCGACGACCCGTTTGAATTGGCTCGGATCATCTTCAAATTACTAAAGTCTCGACAAAGCGCTGCTTCATAGGCAGCGCATGCTTTTTCATCTTCCACTGGAGGAAGGTCGTCCAGTGACAACGAATATCGTCTCGCAGCAGTATCTGCGAGAGCAGCATGAAGAGAATGACATTCCGCAAGCTTACGCAGAGTCTTGCCCTAGGAGGAGTGAGTTGACGGTATATACCAAAGGATGTTCTTACCTTGCTCCCGATCTCCAAACATTTGATCGCAACGTCTTGCACGAGGTCCTTAATGTCTTTCACACTCATTCCCATCTCTTCTTTCGCATACTCAAGTAAAAGAGCATGCTTCTCCACGAAAGGGTTGACCATAATATTAAACAAGTCCTCCTTCGTCAGCGGCAACAGACCGATTGCTTCCAATTTGCCTCGGAAGGATGTAAGGGCTTCAGGCATGGCAGAGAGCCCCCATGTGCCGTCGGACAGATATACGGTCAATAGCATAACAACGCGGACCATTGGGTCAGTACTGGGGAAATCGGTGTAGAGTTGACGTAGGACATTAATGGTGTATGCGGATGTGATAGAACGCGATTTCACGAAAAGCTAGAACGGAACGTATGAATATGCGCCCCAGAATCTCACTCCATAGCCTCACCTTCATCAACTCGGTAACAACGGGACTGATAACGATAAGAGACTGGACGACGGGGAATTGATCAAAGTGACTTGCCCAAGTTTGAACAACAGCTCTCCTGAACGATCGAGTGCCTTGAGGGCTCGATATGCGGACTCATTGCTCTTGGCCTCCATACATATTTCCGCCGCCACTGTACGACTCAAAAACATCCTGTCCCGCTCAAATATGAATATCATGTTCCGTAGAGTGATTGGAAAGCCACCTTGGATCTAGGCGTTTCAGCTCTCGAACATTGCGGACGATATCATCAGTTCGATCTCCGCTGTTGAGCGCTTGTTTTTCGAACATCTTACGGAACACGAAGTCACGATACTTATTTACCCACAGTGAGAATTTGCGAATTACATAAAATTGTCAAATACCTTTGGATCCATGCGGAATCCGTTGGCCTCTGCGTGTGGTAGTAGCCTCGGTTCGATGGCAAGTGCAATCGGCAGTTGAGCCATCAAAGGATCCTGATAGTCATCGTATGAGGGAACAGAAAGACGAGGAATCGAATCGCACACCTTCATACTGAATGGGATGAACTGGACCGAGTCATAAACCAAACGATTCTGCAAGAAGGAAAGCGCACCTTGTACTTGTCCAAAATCTCACGCACGTCTTCCCACTTCGTACTCTTCAAATCCTGGGGGAGCCTGCTCTCCTTGAGAAAAGAGTGGAAAATGTAACCGTCGTCTTCGTTCTTTCCGAGTGGTATTTCATCGAACAGCGCAGAAGTAACTTTCATGAAATGTGTGAACACGGGAAGAGGTATCGACCTGACCCATGGTGTCTTGATGAAGTGACTTGCAGAACGGAAGTAGTGATGAATGGCAACCTGTATGATGTAGCGAGATACATAGGCGCCACTTGATACCAGGACCTGGATGGGGCGCATACATTCAGCGGAGGAGATGGTGCCCACGTGATGAATAGACGTACGTCGATGACTTGTTCATTAAGAACTCTCCCTCTGCCTAGAGCCCAAAACATGGCATCCATGTGACCGTACCGATGGAGAAAGTAGTGGGCGCGGACATAGGGATCCCTGGAGACCCGGAGGAAGCGTTTCGAGGCGAGTGTGAGGGCGGTAGGGTCGTTAAGTTCGTAGATGATGAGATGGATGATATCATCTAGGTCAATATTGAGAGGATGGATAACATACTCACACCACCGGGAAAACATACCACATAGACGCTCCATAGGTGGAGGAAGACGGAGTGTGCGATGGAGCAAAACGGCAAGAAAAATCGGGGATGCAGGCCTGGGGACGGCGGGGGAGGAGGATAGGGAAGATGAACGTGGCAGGAGAGCGCACTTTGTTTGGGAGGGTGGTGGTCTGGTGTCAAGCGGTTTTGCAGGCCACTCGAAGCTACGACTATCGGACTTCTAAATTTGAGTACTTCGCCCACATCCATGGCGGACCCCGCAGACTCGCAGCCACGACGACTTTTCAGGGATGGGGGAGAAACGAACGAGGAGCGTGCAAGCGTCCGAACTCGCTCCACTTCCTAAACAACGTCCAGTTACAGGAGATGGTCAACCAGATCACCATGCCGGCATACACTCAGAAAGTCCTCTTATAGTAACCCCTCCAAACTCGCCAGGCCAACTTCCAATCCCGGACTTGCAATCTACTATCATAAACATCGAAATTCACCTCCTCCAATCGTCCTAGTATAGACGCGACCGGAATCTGCAGACGGTGAGCACACGCACCATCGTACAGGATTCGACATACAGCAGCAGCAAACACTGGCATCGCCTCTTCCGGCACCTTGTCCCCTGTCTCCCGGAACATGCTGCGCGCAGTCAGCAGGTTGTCGTTGGCGATCGTGGCAAACTCAAACACTGCGTCCTCGAGTGCCTTGCTAGACTTTCCCTTGGTGAGCACCTCCTGCTGGTTGACGCCGTGCTTGGCCGTAATCTCAGCTGGAATGACTATCGTTCCCTTGGACGCATGGAATGGAAAGGCACGCAGCAGCGTAGTGAACGACTGGGCCACACCGAGATGAGACGCGGCGTGTGATAGCGTTGTGGACGGCAGGTTCAACAGCGAGAGCAGAAGGTAAAGAAAGGTCGAGGCAGTAGACTCGGCATGCGAGGTCATCGACTCCACCGTCAGATGCGATTGAGCGTGCAGCTCTTGTTCCTGTGACATCAATATTGAGAAAGTAGAACCACGTCTGGTGCATAAACCGACCCTGGCTTCGATGATCCTCTGAAAGTGGTATGGCGCCAGGCGACTCTTTTGTGTGGCTTCATAGAGTCCAAGCGCAATGGGGTGCCGCGGGGGCTTGTTCTACAAGGACATTGACAAAATTCGAATACACCCAAAGCATGACTTACGGCAAAGATGTCTTTCACGGCGTCTCTCCAAAACACAAGCCGGGCCTGTCCCAGCGTTGTTTGTGAAACAGCTTCTTTTATCATGGACAGCTCAATCTAGAATAGTAAAACTTCAGTAACTCGGTAGTCCCACACGAGAGTACGCACGTAAAAGGCTCTCAAAGCGTAAAATGCACTCTGGTGTCGCCGAGGGTAGAAGTGCGCGGTGAGGTATCCCTCATAGTCGTATTTTCGAACGAGACCCTTGCAATACTCGGTTGGATTCGACGTCCCAGCCTCCGAACGAGCCTTGGCACTCGCAAAAAAGTTTCGAATCGCTGTGGCATGGTATCGCTGCCACGGACGGGCAGATCTTCCAACTGGCCCACGACACGTTCTAAACGTGATCATAGCAAAGTCAGCTGGCTCGAATTCGGCCCCTTACCCGGCGGTGTCGAGGGGACCGATCAAGGACCCGAGACCCTCCATTGTGTTGGTTTCCTCTCATAAGTACAAACGTCATGTCCTCGAGAACATCTGGATTGCAGAGGGAGGTCCTTGCCCTATACAGACGGCGAGTACTGTCTGTCTTGTCATTCCTCTAACTCATCCTTCTACCCAGTGCACTTCGCATGGTACGAACGAAACCACCGCAAGCCCAACCCAAGTTCTCCCTTTACGTTCGCTACACATTTCACACTCAGGCATCCTCAGTGTCCCCTCGCAATGTCGCTGGAATCGAGCACCTCCTCAGGCGTGGGAGGCGACAGATAGAGATGTACGAAAGCCCCTCTATCAAGGACTGTCAGATCTCGCAGGCAATGATGGATTGGGAGCAAGCCCGTAGACGCGGTGTTCAAACGAGTTAGCATCCCGCCCATCCGTCATCTGGTAGTCAAAGCTGTATTAAATATATCTAATGTGATTGCGCGTCAAAGTGAGCAAATCACACAGCACTTGGTGGTAACGATGCCTTGCGTCGAGCCGCCATTCTTTCCCTCCGCGTCATGCGATGAGCCGGACTTGGGGGTTCTGGGACCTTCAACAGCTCCGCCTGCGACATGGCTCCCTCCTGGCATAATTTCTCATAGTGCAGCCGCCGCTCATTGAGGACAAACTTTAGGCGTGCCATCGACTTGCGACACTAAACGCGACGGGTGTGTAAGTCAAAAGTGCAAAAAAGCGGTCATGGGAGCGACCGACCATTCGATCCATGGTCGGGGCAGCGAGTGCCTCGGGATTTTGGATACCCATTCTCCGTGCCTCTTCTCGTTGCGTTGCGAGCAGGTTACGTTCGCGCATGAGGACATACCAGAGAGTATGCAAGTCCCTAAAGCTTTTCCGCCTGAGTTCGGCAGCATGCCACGGTCGTCCTACCAAACCAGAGAGAGAAATTAGTCTCCATGAGCAACATGAATTCAGGACGAACACGTACCAGATTCGGTGAGCGACTCTCTAGCCTCAAGGGTTTCGTGTTTTACCGCACCATCCGTCTCCTTTTTCCGGAAAAAAGCCCATAGACCATGGTTCGGGTCAACAGTGATACCTAGATGGGGTCGCTTTTGAGATTTTGTAGCTGAGCTCGACGCTGGGGGAGCGGGATGGGAGTAAGGGTGCAGGGTGGCTGGCGTCGAGTTCCACCGTACCCCATGGAAAACACGTAGTGCACGCAAAGGACGTGCCGGTTGGAGGATGCAGGACATGGGCGAGCAAAAGCAATCGACTCGGCTAACGCGCGAGGACCAATGACTGTCTTACACTGCCACAACATATCATTCCTGCATACATCAATGTATACAGCGTTAAGCCCTCAGCAGTCCTTGTACAGTTGGCTATCGTAATCTCGATGGTATCATTATGACTAGCTTTGATCGAATGGGTTCCGCCAGTGTCTCCGCAGAGCAGACCTTAAGCTTCCGATCCGTTCTCCCCTCTCTCCTGTCAATTTCTGCTCTGCGAGCAAAAACATGCTGTCTTCCCTGACGAGCATGTATGGATCTGCAAGCGCATCCACAGTCGAATTTAGGGACGCGTTGAACAATTCTGGCTTCCTCAATGGGTCCAAGAGCAATCGCGTCGAGTTGATGAAATCTGGCCCCAGATGACTGGCCAAGCGCAGTCTCACCACGATGACCAGCATGATAATCGAGACGACGATGTTGAGAATGAGAATGTAGACCCCATAACGAGATGTGAATTGATCATCATAAAGCGTAGCCGGAACACCAAACGCGTTGGCTGTAGTATTTGAGAACATTGCGGAACTGTAAGCGCCAAGCGCCATGCTCAGGACCGTACTCCAGTGGTGATATTGGTCATCCCCAATGATGCCACGGAAGTCGGTGTTTAGTTGGCTTGCGAAGTCCAGGAACGACGAACCGTGGCAAACACCAACAGATGGACAGGTGGTGTTGCAAATTAAGCTGGTGATATCTTGAGCCCACTGATTGCCTATTGGCATCACGTTGGGCCATGATGTTCCGTTTAGTGTAAACTCTGTGTAGCTGCCTGAGGACCACAGTGTCCCGCCCATGATGATCGCAGTAGCATTGAACCGAAAAACCGAATTAAAGTCAGGTGAGCCGACAACGATAGAGATTGTCTGGTCATCAGAACCATCGGACCATAACTCGATAGCGGCGATGGTACTGTGCACGCAAGTAAGATTCCGAGCAGTGGATGGGACCGAAGAGAGCTGTTCCATGGAAATATTGAAGCCATTCATCGTAGTGGAGAGGGAAAAGCCAGTGTTTTGGATCGAATTCGGGAGAGGAGGGTAGTAGATGGTCCCCATTGGATGATCTGTCGCCACATCAACACCAGTGATGTTGATGAGCCCGACTGTGCCCGGTAATCCGAAACACAGTGACGACATGACAAAAGCCAATTGTCCAGAGGCTGGGATGAGCCACGAAGAACCCGGAGTCGCTGGATCGAATGGACCATATGGTACTGCAATATTCACCCAGATTGAAGCGGGCCCCATCTCCCAGCTGTTATTCACCGTCAAACCGGTAACTAATGCCAACCCCCAAACGGCCGACAGGCCAAGCAAGGGTAACTCTGCGCCATGTAATGCCAAGTAGGTGGCAAGGTTCCCGATTAAAGGGTTGCTGTAGACGGCGACTCTTCGGCTACGCAGACCTCCTCTCATGAGTTTGAAGAGCACGTATCGCTTTCCAGCCACCATTATCACGGCTGATGTGATGGGTACAGAGAGTGTTGATATTACCCGCTGCAGGATCGACAAAGCCCCGCTAGGAAATAACCAGGCCCCGCTCGCTTCTTCATAGAATATGAGGGCAACAAAGGCGATGGATACCGTGGTTAGAAGGAAAGAACATAACAGGATGAAGAGGTCCGCAGCGTCCGCCGACCAGGTTGATCTTGCTATGGATGATTTTTTCTCCATCAACGGTGACTCGATGTCACTTCCTGCCATGACATCGGGAATGTCTAGGGAACTAGGAGGAAGAGGAGGTAGCGCCTACGATGAACAATCAAGTCAACATCGTGAAGGGGTCCAGTAATCATTCACCTTGAGGCGATGAGAAGCACGACTCTTCATGAATATCGCGTTCTATACCCCTTGACAATGAGCGTCCAAAGTTTGAAGGTGGGTGTTCGGATTGTGAGCCGATACGTACATACCCAACAGCAATGGCTGTGTGGGATCCTGAGAAAAGACAGCATCTTCACGTCAATGAGGTATGTATGAGGGTGACTCGCACCACCACCCTACCCTGCAACGACCACATTCGGAAGACATTGTGTATACGCCAGCCAGGAGCAATTGGAGCATAATTCTTTGGATATAAAGTTACAAGTATAGTTGCTATAGCAGATACAATTACCACATTGGATGACCTTCGAGTTGTCCTCACGAGCGGGAATGAATTCCACGACGTCAATAGTTTGAGTGTGAAGCGGCGCGTTGACGAACCTCGGGCTGTTCGAACAAATTTAGCGTAGGTACGGGGGAGTAGGTTCTATGCTTACTTGCGCTTTGTTGCCTTTGACAGGAGAACGGATAAGATCATATATCAGCGAGTGGACTTAGCCGAGAACCTGGTAACAACTGGTAACAACCAGTCACTACCGGTACCTCACTGGTACCATCGTAGCCGCCTCAGATCAGTACGATCAAATAGTACGTCACTAGAGTTGGGTGATAATCAGTCATTCAACGAGCCCGACCTTGTCTTCGTTCTTCTACAACAAACTGTCTTCTTTGCTATCGGTGAGTACTGTCATTTCAACTCGGGATACTAGAAAAGGCATCTCATGATGTTGGGGTCAGGAATGCGTGAATCTGGGTAAGGATTAAGCCATTTGTAACTTCGCCATGGTGAGAAGCAACTAATTGGCAGTATGAACACTCACTAGACAGAGATGAGCAAACACCAAGGTAGAGGTCAAGGGAGACATCAGGTCACGGAAGGCAAGCATTGCACGCCGGGCCGTCGAATAGTGAGACAATCGATACATGACGTAGCAGTTGCTCGACAGGGTAAAACAATCAAGCCGAGTTGCGCTATGTTCTACTCCAGAGCTCTTGATCCCTTGGTGATCAAATTTCGACACCACAAGAAATGGACCGTCACTGAGCATTTACAAAGTCGACCCGAAGAAATTCTAAAGTCGTTCAGTCATTCAGAAAATTAAGATAGATGGTATGAGATCAATTAGTTGACAGCTTGTATAGTGACTATTTTTTTGGTTTCTTGACTGATGCAAGCGTGAGTTTCAAACTCTACAAAGAAATCAGTGCAGATACCTCCATATTTACTCCTTGATTGCGTGCGACCGACGACGCCACCAAAGTCTAGTGCACCACGGACGACTTTGTACCTGTGGAAGGACGCCTCGGTATTCTCGCTCGTGAGCACAAGTGTCTCAGGCGTACCTAACACCAGGCAAATCCTGTGTACGACCGCCACGAACCATGACCACGCTGTGTTCCTGCAGATTGTGACCTTCTCCGGGAATATAAGCCATGATCGAGTTCCCATTAGACAACTTGATGCGAGCGACCTTTCGCTTGGCGGAGTTGGGTTTCTTGGGTTTCATGATGATGATTTGGGTACAGACGCCTTTTTTCTGAGGACAGATGTTAAGGAGTGGTGACTTTGGAGGGGAGACTTTCTGGGGTTTCTTTCGACGCATGGCCTGGTTGAGAGTGACGGAGAGAAACGGAGAAGCACTGAATGGCCGGGACGGGGCGCCCACGGGAGAGAGGAGAGAACATGTCCTGGGCAGACCACGAAGGAGCGAGAGCATATTACCGTGTCGTAGTTCAGAGGTGCTACTGCTAACTAGCCGTGAGACTCTACCGCGTAGAGGCCTGCCCTAGAGCCCCCTATAGTCGCGTCGCGCCAGATTCCCTTTCCTCGCCAACCGAGATGCCTGCCGCTACCAAGTCCCGTCTCCGACGCGCTCGCAGAGCACCGTCCTCCGACCACATAGAGGAGGAAGACGATCCCTCGCAACGACACGCCGACGATGTCGACAATGACGAGGACTCTGAGGAGGACGTACAGCCGGTCCGTAAGACGTCGTCCGTAAAAAAGGAAAAGAAACCAAGGGTTAACCGCGGTGATACCGAAGCGCCCGCGGCTGGTCCCTCGAAGGCGAATCGCAATGACGACGACGATGGCAGAATCGATATCGAAAACTTTCATGACCAGCCTTTGGATAGGAAAGAGGGTGCAAAGTTGCATGGGATAGCCCAGGACTGGGAAATGATCCGAAAGCAGATTCACCAAAGCTCTTTTCGGCTTGTCAAGGACGTCGCGATTTCGCTTGCAGATGTAATGGAGGTTGGCGAGGCCGGAGAGGTTGGTGCTATCATCTCCCGCTGTTTCGTCGTTGACGAATATCCGGTATCAAAGGCTCTAGACGAGGTTGACGCCATCATGAAAAAGCTTCTCGATATCGATCAAGAAATGCGTTCTCATGAAGAAACGTTGAACGGCCTCCACCAAGCCCTTATGCGTGGAGAAATCGTGGTGCGCCATCATGCTCGTGTCCCTTCCTCCATCATTTCACGATTCCCTCGACAGGAAAGCGTGCTTGAGACGTATGAAAGCCAAATAAAGCAGCGGGTAGATGAATACAAAGATAAGACCACGCGTCAAAAGTATGCTTCTATCGATACATACGTGGAATTCAAACAAGGAATATATGTTTGTCGACCGTACCACCTCACACGACATCAGTTGACATCAGGTGCTTAGGAGGTACAAAATCCCGGCGAAGCGATCCCTCCCATCAACGATCTCGTCCCGAGAGGTTTGTCTTGGAAAACACAACATATTCATATTACATGGTTAACATTTTCACAGAGGATGGTGATCCCAGCGACAACGAAGACGATTTAGAAATTGGTGGCGTCACTCAGGACTACAAATGCCCCATCACACTCGTGGTCTTGGAGGATCCGATGACGTCGTACGTGACATGCTCCCTCCGTTGCAAGACTGCCTGAGGATCTTGTCACAAACAGCACGGTTTGCGGACACTCGTATTCCCGTGCAGCTATTCAAGAATTCCTGAGGAAGGCGGGAAGAGATGGGAAGCCTTGCCCTGCATCTGGTTGTAACAAACGGATCACAATGGACCACCTCAAAGCTGACAAGGGGTTGGAAAAGAGGATAAAGATTGCAGCGAGGAGACAACGAAGACAGCAAGAGGAGAGTGACGACGACGACGAAGTGATAGAGTAAAGCATGCTGTAGTTATTAAAGTAATATATACCCGTGTAATGTGAGCATGCCCTGCCATCAAATCTCCTCACTATGGTACTGACACATTAACAGGAAATACTTAGCTTGTCCCCATGCAAATCATATATATTGTAAATAACCTATGCGAATACATGCCCCTCGGCCCTTCGGTCTGACAACTCGACCAATCTTCCCGCTTCCCTCACCCTTCGTTCCCGATCCCTATTATTCCTCACGACCTTCTCGATCTCGCACCCCAACGCCCAACACCACGCATCCCGTTCCACCTTGCTCCTCGTCCTGAAGACCACCAACTTATGACTCCCCTTTGAAAGACGGGGTACAGGCGCCGTAGGTTGGAACCCACCCGAAGGTGCATTCGGTCGATTCCCTCCAATCCCAGCCGACGACTTGCGATACCAGATCACGAACAACTCGTCTTCTTCCCGCTCGTCCGTCTCGAGGCCGTCCTGGTACCGTCGTGGCAGGTTGGGCGATTCGGGACTGTACTCGTTCGGTCGGAGAGCGAGCGCGGCAAAGTATCCCGAACAAACATATGCGTCGAGCAGTCCAATCTCTTCCGAATTGCGATGATGCAGGGTCGGAGACACGTTGTACTCGATCAATCGGCCGGGTACGAGGAACAGTTGCACGAGTCTGAAAAAAAAGAATTCAATGACGGTATTAGGCGTTTATTAGTGAGGGACAGATGCACAAAACACTGACTTGTATTGTCCCCTTAACCCCTTTCTCGTAAACACTCTGCCAGCTTTGACGATACTCCTGCACGCGCTCAGTGGACACCAGTTGTACAGTGACGTCAGCACGGGCGACTCAGAGTTCATGGGGGGTTCCGGCGGGGTTGGGTGCTCAGTTCCGTGGGTGCACTTCACCATGCGTGGTGTCAGTCGCGCACGAGTACTCGCCGTAAACGCGGCGTCCATCTCATCCTTGACGTCCACACGATGACGCTGGGACCAGTATGTGACGAGGGCGCGGAGTCTCGTCACCCATTCAATGCAATCGTGCGCTGAATGTGCCTATCGTACGAGGAATTAGTAAGACGGCGTCCACAACACGCATCCGCGTACACGAACGTACCTCGAATCGTATGACTGAACCAGAAGCAAGGACAACATCGAATGCCCGCCTGAGGTGCAGCTGTACTTTATCGTGCACATGCGCGTGCCCTTGATGTCCACCCTCGTCGCGAGCATCCTCCGCATCATGCGCAACATGTTCACCATCGTCCTGGGACAGCGGGTGATATGCTCTCCTCACGGTGCGGATGCTTCCAAGGTCCAGCGTCCCGTGCGCAGTGTGGATCTGTTCTGCGCCTCTCCAAACCTCGCTCTCAAAAAGACTTTGGCTATATTCCTCTAGGCCTGGTTTTAACCCTGACATCAAACGCGATAGGTGCGCGCTCGGCGGAAGCGGAGGATTTGCGTCGGAGGGTAACAGGGAAAATAAGTTGCCATCGTGCGTCACGAGATATACTCGTTGATGACTTTGCTGCTTGATACGATTGACGTAACCTTCAATAGCAGGTGGTTCAAACATTCTCTTGCCGGTCTGGAGGCGAACGCATTCCGGGAAATGTTCCGCAATGCGTAACTCGAGGTGAGCTGGCCTCAGTCCCTAACGAGTCGGATGAATATACATCAGGCCACCCATGCAGAAGAAGTAGGACCAGTGACCGAACCTGCCAAAGAGACAATCCAGAAAGGACGGCCCATGGTCGCACATTTCCCTCGACGTCTTGTTCCTGCCACACCCAATCGAGTTGCCCGCGACATCTCCATGCGAGCGCTAACTTCTTTCCTGCCTGTAGCTCGCGCTCTATAATAGTCTGCCAGCTCCTCGACACCGAGCTGGAGGATCCATGTTCAGAGGAAACCGAGCGTTGCACCAGGTCAATAATATTTTCATGGCTGAAGGTATCATACGCTTCGTCGAGGGTGAAGACTTCGACCGCAGGAACGTCGATGCAAATGCGTATATCGACGTCAGGGCAACGGATCTCGATGGAAGGGGGAATCTTTCCCCCGAGACGACGCCTGCCGGGGTATTTGTCAACGCAAGATGCAGCAAGTTGGCCTGACAATACTCACCAGAGGTGCCACAACCAATCACGCGCTCTGGTTCGGCTCTTGACTTTGAAGACAAAGACATTCGTACCTTCTTTCGAAAGTTGAAAGAATGTTCGTGATCTCGATTTTCGTTCTCGGACGGGCGTCTGGGGGCAGAGGATACAGAAGGTGAGGTCGACGAAAGAATACAAGGAAACTGAGGTTCGTTCCGAAGCCAATGGGATCAGGAAGGCGAGGTGCTTGTGCCCCGTGATATATTCTTTCCCCGGAATGGTCTGCTCGATATGATTAACGTGGAACTGGAACTGAGATAGCGTGTAGGGACGCACATAATCTTCATACAACTCTAGCATATCCTTCCTCCACACGACCAAAAACTCCGTGCAGTCTTCATGACGCAAGTGGGTCGTTTTGCGGTTATGAGCCTCGTCGAAATGGCTTGAAAGGGATTCTGACTTGGTATAACACACCCTGACAAGCATTCTATCTTGGATACTATCAAGGGCGTGACACAGATCTCGAAAGGGTTCCACAAACCTCGGAGGAGGATTTCACCAGGAACCTCCTGTGGGCCTGCTTCCACAGTCGCTCCAGCGCTGCACTCAACGACTTCGCTTCCCGTCCTTGCAAGGACAGCAGCCGGAGAGATGGGTCCTTCGTCAGCCTGTTCATCGTCCGAAGGCCGGCTTCTAGCGCCAGCACCATCAAGGGAGGGTTTGCTCTCCTTTGGCCGCAACGCCACCTTGCGCTTGGCATCCCGGTCCAGAAGGGAAACACCGCGACGTTTGAATCTTGGCTTACTGGATGAGGTCCCCGCAGGATGCTTTAATATAGACCTAGGAGCATCACCCCCCTGTTGTGGCACATGATCTGTTGGAAAGGAAGGTGCAGAAGCTGTTGCGAGAAGCGGGGAACCAGAAGAGAAGGCGGATAATTCACCACCGTGTTGTTCGGGGAGACTAGTGGTCGAAGACGAACCCTGTGGTGACGGGGGCGACAAATGGGATCGTGCGGTCCAGTAAGAACGTGGACCTTGGGACGAGAGCGCCGTCGTCGACGCATAAGGCACCTGCTGTTCTTGTTGGGACGTCTCGGGGACGACCGAGGGACTTGGAGCTGGCGCATGGCTATCGAGCACGTTCACGCCAAGGATACTTCCAACCTCAAAGGTGTTGCCCACCCAATGCGTGACGCCAGCCAGACGGTGGTGTTTGTGCTGTAGAAAACGCGTCCAGGGGCACTCTTGCCATCGTTTCATCAGTTCGTCGCGCATGTTTTCGCGTGCGCGCTCGTCCCAGTCTTGCGCTCTACCACCTTGGCGGAGGAAGAAAGCGTGCGCGTTGCGATCCAAGACGTCACGCACGGCAGAGGCATAGGAAGCGTCAAAGGATTCGTTGTCATTCCCTGGAACCTGTACCATCTCGTACATTGCATGTAACAGTTTGTGTGGCAAGGGTCCGATGAAGAGTCGGCGGGTGCGGTGATCGCATGAGGGTGCGCCTGGAATTTCTGAGGTGCGCGGTGGGTTAGATGAAGAAGAAGACTCGGGGACAGTCATCTATGCTCGTCGAGTGCTACCAAGAGAGACGGTCGACGGACTCACTGGAGAGCTTGTGTTACTGGTTTGCTTGGGAGGCAAACACTGTATGGCCGTGACGTCACAGCCTGCCAATAGGGTACTCACTGCAAAGCGAGGCAACGGTCAAACGAATATTATTACGGTGGGTCGTAGACCGTCGTGCTACTATTACTGAGCGGCGATGTGATCTATGCAATTAAATAGGGCGACAATGTACTAGTGAATGTCATGCCATGAATCAATGCTTTATTTCCGACACCTTGGTCCCCCGCGAGAGAATGTCGTGCGACTCCTGGACAAACTGCTCTGCCTCAGATCTCTCAAACCTACGAAATAGTCAATGTCCGCAAATCGCCACCCAGGAGCGGAAATGCGTACCCTATCTTTTTGCCCTTGACGAACATATCGGGTTCACGAAACGCAAACGGGTTCACGTCTTTGGAAGGGTTAAGATTAGCCAAGCTGTGGTTGACGAACCGGTGTGTCGACTCGTCGCTGCGGACGGCGTATATGACATCAAGAAGCTTGGCATCTGGAGCAAGTCGCCAATAATCGATGGCGATCGCCGGCGCCGGCATATCGGCCCATTTTTGCAGGTGGCCGGCTTGGATCTCCTCGATGCATCGCGTACTGGTGGAAAGCGGATTAGGCAAGTTGAGGATCGCCTCGTGAAAACGGCACCTACTATGTCATCACGGCCTCTTCCTCCAGGTGTCCCACGAATCTATGACACAATCGAGGCGAAACCATGTAGGCGAGGACTAAGGACGGTGGTGAGACGAAGCCACGAGGCCACGAGGCGTACGTACAAAAGATATTGAAAAAAACGCCTTGTGCACCAAGAACCAGTGCACGGAAAAACAGAGTGGGTTGTTTGAGCGTCATGAAAGTCCTTCATGGTATGCATGCATCGGTAATCAACTTTGAGGGAAGAGGTAAATGACTACATACATCAAGTGCATCCGCTCGTTCTCTGCTTCTTCGAGTAATGTGTGGATCCACCCTGAATCACGTCGCTAAAGGTGGTGTGGTTAGCCTTGCGAGATGAGACCAAACATTGGCCATCTACCATGAGTCTGAGACTGCCAAGATGCCTGAGCATGGCAGCAACCATGCCAGGTACTCCTGCAACTGTTTCAAGGAACAAGATTCGTGACAGCCAGGCTGCTTCTCCAAGGATATAACCCTTTTCTTTAAGCTCTTCTGTGGTCATATTATGATCACGAGGAAGCGGCTTGTGCTTGTATCCCGAGACGAAATCAAAACCCCATCTAATTCGCGTTGTTTGATACAAGGTTGACGAACCAAACCATGAAAACGAACCTGGTGAGCTTGACGAGATTATAAGCAATCTTATCAGAAATTGTATTTGCTTCTCTGTGGAGGATCTACGGGTGGAATGTCAGTCATCGAACATGAAGGCCAGAATGGCGAAGAGACGCAACGTACCTCCACAGACTCCATCTCTTCTTGGGAGTAAACTGGGTGAAATAGAACCCAGTCCCCACGTATTTCCCGAGGCACTGTGCTGACTGCATCGATCTGAGTCAATGTCGATTGTGATGCTTTCTTGTCCTCTGTCGTATAATTAGAATCGATCTTTCGTGCATGATAATGAAGGACGGTTTACTTGTATGGAACCCCTCTGTGCCAACGTCCACCTGTTCGTTCGGACGCTTTTTGACGAGTGAGTTGTGATCGGTTGTCCCAGTATGGAAGCGCCCAGCGAGCCGAGGGGCAACGCAGACGTCATGGGTACTTGAGTAGGCACATCGGACGAGAGCAGAGCGCAAGATCAGTGGACGCTGACGAGCAGCGATCCTGACCAAAGTAGACATGAGTGAGTTATTAGACTGCACTGGATGAGATGCGTATTGTGCGGGAACTCGCTGTGTCTTTTAAGCCACTAACAGCCCGAAGAATCCCGACAACATCTTCCGGGATGAGCCGCTGTTGTGCGGTGCGGGGAATCGTTGCCGCCGACTTGGGGCTGTGGTATGGACACTCCCATCAGCCCTCCGGCGACCATGAAAGAGACCTGCCCACTCCAATCTGATACGGTGTCTGCGTGTTTTGCGTTTTGCGAAGCTTACCAAGACATCTCTCACGTGATGTTAGCTATGTCCTGCTCACGTGAGGAATTCCAACATGGGTTTACCCCTATTGGGTTGAGTGGGTCCTTGTGTGTGCCGCACAGTTGCCTTGTGCATCACAGTTTGCATCTGATAGATTATCTGTGACTAAAAGCAGGGTATCCACTTTGGAGTAGCAGATCTACAGCATCACGATTTAGGTATGGGCCATCAGGTTGGTGGGCACGATGTAAACGAGTTACGGTATAGTGGACTGGGGCGAGCCAGAAGCGGACCGGTCTGGAGTCGAATAAACTATCATCTCAACGGCGATGTTACTCCATCTGGGTGTTTCTGCCCATCGCGCTACTATCCGAAAAGTGGCGGTGCGAGATTTCAATTGAAAACAACCAATCGATGGTGTCCTTGGACATCGTGCGCAGTCGATATTTGACGACAAAACACGCGCATCAAAATGGAAGACCTGATATTCAGGGGTGTTTGTAAGCATCTAGAAGGCGGGTGATCAATAGGGCAAACAAGAGGCTGTACGCGAATAGCAGAACAAGAGATATGATATGCGGCGACTCGGACATTTTCCAGTAAAATGTGGACCTCAGGCCTGGTTACTGACAGGGACAGGTGGCCAACGTCGCAAATGAGGCAAGTGTTGAGTAACGACAGGCAGCCAAGAGAGGATTGCGTGGTAGTCGAATTCACACAGTCATTCGAGGTTTTCGTTCGGATCATGAACGAGGTGAGGCAGGGAGATATTGGCGATCTGATATTAAGAGAGGACATGATGCATGAGGCTACCGGGAAGAATAGAGAGAATGGGACAGGCGAGCTCGTCATTGGAAGGAGCCTGTAAAGGGGTCTGGGAGAGGGCAGTACGGGCCGAGAGCTGCGTCGGTGGTGGACCGGTGATGAGAGAAAGGGGGACGGAAACAGATATGGGTGGGTAGATGGCGGGTTCATTGCCGGAGAAGCAGCAGGAGGGGCACATGGGGAAGAGGCCGAGCGCTGCCATAAATTGGAGAGCCACATGATCGTGCGGCAGGACATGTTGAAAGTGGAGTAAAGGGAAGAATACCACGATCAATGGAGAGTGGGAACATGAGAGTTTCATCTCCGAGGTCGAGGAAGGAGAGAGGGCCCGTAAAGGTATGATAATAGGGAGGTCACTATGACGAGGAATGCAGGGTGGGTACGGCACGCGCAGGACAAGGAGAAAGTTGTCGGCCGCATTGGGAGAGGGCGCAGGAGGGAATCTGAGGAATCTGAACGGGATCTTGGGTACCCGGACGGCAGCAACGAGGAGGGAGAGACGCCCGGCAGGACAGCGCGCAGAGTACGATCGGATTTCAAGCTGGTGAGATATAAAACTGAGAAAGACGGCCCTGGCACAACCCTGGCACGTCTTTTCGACCACGACTTGACGCTGGAAAGCACCAGCAGATGTGTCACATCGGGTCCGATGGACAACGTCGCACAGTACGGTCCTGCCAATCCCCTCCCAGTCTATCCCGCCCCATCCTCCCCCGAAAATCACAACCCGGCTCCGTCCCAGAGCTGGCTCTCAAAACAGCAGCACTCCCCGACAGACCCCGTCTTCTCCGCACCCGACAGCGACCCCTACGTCTCCCCCGCCCCATACACTCCCGACCAGCCCTATCCCGCCTACCCGCAGTCCCCCGCCATCCGCAATGACCAGAACATGCACCCCGCCATCTCCATCCCGCCCCAGATCCCCCCCAGCATCGGCCCCGCCCGCATCACCCGCCGCCAGGCACGTGCCCAGTCCACCCTCCACC
>JBBPRX010000147.1:0-23194 GCA_038093195.1 Boletus fagicola
TGTTGCAATGACATAGGTGGATTAAAGTCACCATATCTCCACAGCCACTGGACTAGATCACATGACCCCAGGGGGTGATCTGTAGCCAAGAGTGTGTACTATATTTAGTCTCACCCAAGCTAAGCGAGATTCCCACAGGTGTTTGCAGTGCGCTTCATGCACTGCATTAGGGTTAGTTATTGCAACAGTTTTGTTGCTCAGTGTATAAGGTAGACACTTGACGACTGGAACTCCCAGTCTAATCCACTTGTTCATTACGAATTAAGGTGTAACTATCTCCTCTCTTCTCATCAACAGTCCTCCTCATCTTTTATCACCAGATTGGTGCATCTGAAATAAGTGTCTGGCGAGTGTTGCTATCCAAACCTTGTTCACAACACTTGAATTAGACTGCTGTGCACTACCCAGACTCTAGGGCAAAAGAGAACCCATTGGTGTTTACCAATTTTCTTTTCTTCTTTACGTCCGCACCTTTAGGACGTGGGATTGAACCCCAGCTTTAGTCTCAGTAGTAAAACCCTTCTCAGTCCCTCCCTTGAGATGATACCCACACAGAGGTTGTGCTCTGGTTGTGAAGGACGACTCAGAACCCACCATAGTTCTGAGGCTGAGTCTATATTGATCTGTTAATCCTGCAAGTAATTGCAGAGGTAGAGCATCAGTTGAATCAGTTGTATTAGTTTATGTGTAGTTTTGTTCCTTGTCACTGCAGCCCCCAGAGAACTTGTTACACATCATTCAGAAGATGCCATCATTACCTCTGGTCGAAAAAGATTCATCTACGCCCGTTCGCTTGTCGTATCCCCAGAGCTTGGTTGGAAGATATCAATCAGTAAGGAACGATGGCCAACATTGATATGGACAATTTGGTAGAAAGGATTGCCCAGCTAAACATCGATAAAGAAAAGAACAATGTGATGAAGAAAATACAAGATCCTGGAATGTGGGATGGAGATTGTGCCAAGTTCAGACTTTGGTGGGTCAAGCTTCGGCTTTGGGTAGGCGAACAAGAATGGAAATGAAACAAATTATGTTGCATTGCCGTTCTCTCCTGACTTGAAGGAAAAGCCACGGGCTTTGCCCAAATAACAATGGAGTATCTTCTAGAGAAAGAAGATTTAGAAGCAGTAGATGAAGATGGCAAGGCTACAGGAAGATTTGGAGAAACGGCATGGCTTGAATGGCTGGCCTTACAAGCCTCCATAAAGAAATACTTCCAGATCGATGTACTAGCCCACAAATCTCTCAGAAAACTGGAAGGACTCCACCAAAATGGCAAACCGGTGGACATATTCTTACAAGAGTATGAAGTTTTGGTAAAAGAAAGCGATGCAGAAGATCACCACACTCAGAATCTTCTCAAGAAAGCAGTAGACTTTAGAATCTACCAACAGCATCACTTACAAGGAACCAAAGCATACACCTTCCATGATCTCCTAGAGAAATATTGAGTCATAGGTTGAAACTTCGAGCAGATGGCAGTCGAAAGGGGACCACCATCAAGAACTCCATACATCCCTCGCCCTCCATGGCCTAACAGCCAATACTATTATCCATCACCCTCATGGCCACCTCCAGGCCAAACTCCTCAATTTACTCCCACAGGTACCCAACCGGGTAGAGGTGCACCAATGCAGATAGATGTGCAACAAGCACAACCATCTCAACCCAATACCCATACTTGCTATGGATGCCAACAACAAGGTCATATCTGGCCAAATTGTCCCACAAACCCTAATCGAAGGGAAAGATGTCCTCAGACAAGACAACAATATCTATGGGACTACAACTCCGGCACCTTTGTGCCCAATCCATCACTCAACCCCCCCACTGTTGCACAGGTTGCACAGCATCAAGGACATTACCCAGAATGGCCTTTTCCCATTCCACAAGGAAACCCGCAGATCGCCCAAGCAATGGCAGTTAATTATATGACACCAGAAGCTGAGGCTTTCTATAGGGATAAGTTCAAGGTTGAAGCTAAGCAGCAGGCTGCTCAGGCTTTAAAAGGACAGGGTTCATAGGTGATGAGAGTCCCTGCGAACCACAAGTTTTATGTACAATTTCTTCTTCTCGCATTCATACTAGAAGGATGGATGAAAGTAGTAATACTTGTATTGAAAACAGCCTAGTAGATTGCACCAAATCCGATTTCCCTATATGTACATTAGACGATGTTTTTTCACAATATGATATTCATTCCGAAAGGGTGACTCCTGAGAGCACGGTGCTGGAATTAAAACAAAGCATGCTTAATTCCCTTGTTCGGCAAGTTCAAAATTCTCCTATCTATAAAACCCTCAAAGAATCACCAATTTCCATTTGCACCAGTACTCTGTCATTTGGCAGTGAACTATTGCTTAAAACGAGGATAATGATGAAAAAAGATGGCCAATAGCATAATCAGTACGTTCAGGCACTTTTAGATTCAGGTGCTTCCCACACTTTCATCGATGAACAATATGTATTATGACATGGTATCCCAACATCAAAAGTCAATAGACCATTAGAGGTGAAAAATGCTGATGGCTCTAACAGAGCAATAGGACAAGTAACCCACATGGTCGCACTTATTACTACCATACAAGGACACTCCGAAGTCATAGATGCTTATGTTTCTAAATTGGGTTCTCATTGACTAATCATTGGGTATGATTGGCTATACCGGCACAGTCTGGATGTCAATTGGGTGAACAAAAATATTTCTTTTCCATGTTGCACTTCTTACTGTAAAATTATGGGACTAGGACCTGAGGTCATTCCCCCTTCATCTGTACAACCAAACATTCATGTCATTGAGGAAGGACTAAAAGAGAAAGTCCCCGAAATGTACCACGAGTTATTAGATGTCTTTTCCGAAAAGGAATCAGAATGCATGCCCGAGCGAAAGCCCTGGGATCATGCTATAGATCTCAAACCCAATTTTGTACCAAAAAAGGGTAGAGTCATTCCTCTTTCAGACGTCGAAATGGAGGAAGTTCATACCTTCATAGACAAAGAACTCAAAAAGGGTTACATTAGACCTTCTAAGTCCCCTCAAATGGCACCAGTATTTTTTATTCCCAAAAAAGATGGAAAAAAGAGACTCGTTATGGACTATCGCTATTTAAACAAAGATACCATTAAAAATGCATACCCACTCCCCCTTATTTCCACTCTCATTGATCGGCTGAAAGATGCTGACATGTTTACTATGCTAGATCTGCAATGGGAATACAATAATGTACACATCAAAGAAGGCAATGAGTGAAAGGGAGCATTTGTAACACGAATTGGGGCATATGAACCAACCATTATGTATTTTGGAATGACTAACTCACCTCCAACATTCCAACAGATGATGAACAATATCTTTAACAACCAATATGCTGTACTAGTAATTTACATTGATGATTGTATGATATTTACAAAAAGAAAAACCAAGACAGAACACGAGGACATTGTACAGTAAAAGAAGTATTATTTAGATTATGAGAAAATGATCTATATATTAAACTGGAGAAATGTGTGTTCTCCAAGGACAAAGTAGACTTTTTAGGTATGGTAGTATCTAAAGAGGGGGTTGAGATGCAGGAAAAGGTGTCAGGAGTATTGGATTGGCCAACCCCCACACACCTCAAACAACTCCAAGGCTTCCTCGTACTTTGTAACTATTATTGATGCTTTATTGAAGGATTTGCCGAGATCACTAGACCACTTAACGATCTGACCAAAAAGGATACACCATTCACATGAGGTCCTCGGCAAAAAGAAGCCTTCAAAACGTTAAAGAACAAGTTCCATGAAACTCCCCTCCTCGCTTATCCAGATAGGAATAAGGAGATGCGAGTAGAAACAGATGCGTCCGATTTAGCCACCAGAGCGGTTCTTTCCGTAAAATGCAAAGATGGACATTGGCAACCTTGCGCCTTTATCTCTCATTCTTTTGATAGCGCTGAGCGCAATTACCCTATTTACAATAAAGAACTTTTAGCTGTAATTCGAGCATTAGAAGAGTGGAGGCACTACCTCATCAGTAGAGAAGGTTTCGAGATCTGGACAGATCATAAAAACCTTGAATATTGGAAAAAGTTACAAACTCTGTCTGGTAGACAAGCTCATTGGCACACTTTGTTACAAGAGTTCAATTATTTGTTCGTTTATAAACCAGGTTCTTCAAACGGCAGAGCTGATACCCTATCCAGGTGTCCGGATCATGGTGATGCTGTTCAAGACCACAACACAAACATTACGGTTTTACCACCTTCATTATTTTTGAACAATGTTTCTTTAGAATCATCTTTCTTTGAAAAACTACAAAAAGAATCTATTGCTTTGAGCGTTGATACAATCCAAGACTTTTCTTTCAATTATGATAACAACATTTTCAAAAATACCAAAAACAAAGCTTTTGTTCCCCCTTCTTTACATACACAACTTCTAAATATTTGTCACAATTCTCCTATTGGCGGACACTCAGGACAAGGATGTACTATACCCCTTCTCACTCAATATTTCTCATGGCCAGGAGTTACCAAAGATGTAAAAACCTATGTAGACAGCTGCCAAGCGTGCACCCTCATGAAGGGAAAGTCAATAGCACCGGCAGGAAAACTCATACCTTTACCTGCGCCTAAATACCCTTGGGAAGATATCTCCATAGATTTCATTACCGGTCTACCACCGTCCCTTTCTTTTACGGCAATTTGCATAGTAGTAGACCACTTCTCTAAAGAAGTTATTTTCATTCCTTGCCATGACACAGTTTCATCTAAGGACTTAGCTATTATATTCAGAGGCAATGTTTGGTGCATATATAGACTACGTTCTACAGTAGTATCGGATAGAGGTCCCCAGTTCATATTGGACTTCACTACATAGCTTTGTAAACTTCTTGGGATTTCCCAAAAGATCTCCACCGCCTACCACCCCCAAACTGATGGACAAACCAAAAGGATAAATCAGGAATTGGAACAATATCTCTGAGCTTACATAGCCAAATGTCAAGGAGATTGGGCGAACTGGATCAAAATGGCTCAATTCCACCATAACAACTCTCTCACGACTGCCACCAGCACCATTCCCTTCGCAGTAACACGTAACTATGCCCCATGCATGGGATTTGAAGGAAGTGCCAAGACATTAGCAGGCGAATTCGCAGGAGAAATGAGCTGTTCCCATAAAGAAGTAGAAAAAGCTTTGGAAAATACTAGAGAAAGAATGAGGTGCACAGCGGACAAAAGAAGGTCTGAAGCTCCAGAGTACGAGAAGGGTCAGCAGGTCTGGCTATCTACAGATAAATTAAAGCTTCCTTACACTGCCAAGAAGCTCACTCAAAAATGGATTGGACCTTGCGAGATCTTAGAGGTCCTTCCTAATGCAGTTAAACTCAAATTACCCAAACACGTCAAAGTTCATCCTACCATCAATATATCTCATGTCAAACCTTATCAACAAACTTTACCTGGACAACCGGTATTACGACCAGACACGATTGAGATTGACAAAGAAGGAGAAGAACAATTTGAGATAGACCATATTGCTGCATCACGCTTCAAAGGCAAAGGGTTGCAATACTTAGTCCATTGGAATGGTTATGACGAAACAGATCAAACCTGGGAAACAGCCGATATCATTCATACTGCCCCCAAAGCAGTAGCTGATTTCCACACCAAAAACCCTTCCATTCCTCGCAAACTCCGCGGACTTTCTATATCCGACTTTCAATCTCTCTTTTCCAATTATAAAAACTTTACCGAAATGAACTTTCAAGGGACTCATCTGGAATTCGAGTCATAAAGAGGGAGTAGTGTTATGATATACAACATTTTCAAACTTTTAATACACTTACCTTGTACACCATTTTACCTTTCATTTCTCGATGCATGCACGTGACCGTGGGAACACACACATGATCAGATCTCAGATCCATGACATCATCAACATGTGACTTTAATTTCTGCTCTTCTCTCACGTGTTGCTTCTTTATTTCCCATCATCATTCTTCTTATCTCACATTAGTCATCTTTATTATCAACTTCTCTCACGAGAAGCATGGTCCATGCACACACATGTATAGTATATAAGGTAGACACTTGACGACTGGAACTCCCAGTCTAATCCACTTGTTCATTATGAATTAAGGTGTGACTATCTCCTCTCTTTTCATCAACAGTCCTCCTCATCTTTTATCGCTAGTGTTACGATTGGTGAAACCACCCCCAGTTTTTCCTTTCCTCTGACTACCCAGAAGACTACACCTGAGGACCACCCCACTTGGACTCTCAAAAACGACATCCTTTCTGGCCTAGAAGAATTTGCCATACCAGACTCCGTCTGGAACAACCTCTTCAATGATACCCTCTTTCCACCTGAGGCTGTTCCTACACAGCCTCATTAACCTCGCCTCATCATGTGCCTCATGTCTTGCATCACAACATGTTCTTCCTCTTTCCTTCAACACTGCCTCCTCGATCGTGTTCTCTCATATGCGATCTCATGATCCTTACCTCATATGCGCATCCTCTCTCATGTCGTGACGTGTCTCTATGTGTCTATGCCTGCCCTTATCTTAGTTTCCTTATTTAGCTGGACTTGCCCTAAACCACTCTACAAGTATATATGTATATTAGGGCTCCGCCTGTATCTCTTCTTTAACCTGAACCTACACAATCCAGTGTACTCTTCTGTGCTTCCTTGCTATCTCCTCTAGCAAGTCTCTGCTTCTCTCTCTCCCATCCTCCCTTCTGCCTAGGACTGCCTAGGCATAACCACCGTGGCCACATTTGAGCATTCAGGCTCATCAAGTACCTTCTAGCATCCAGGCTAGTTGAGAACCTTCAAGCGATCCCGGCTAGTATCCACTCTAGCGATCAAGGCTTGTCGAGACCTTCAAGCAATCAAGGCTAGTATCAACCCTAGTGATCACAGCTTGTCAAGACCTTCGAGTATTCAGACTCGTTGAGAACCGGGCACTTCAGTGACAGAAGTCACTTCGTTATACTTCAACAGGAGTTACACTCTCGTGTAACTTGTTAAGTTCTTTGAACTTAACAGCCAGATTGGTGCATCTGAAATAAGCGTCCGGCCAGTGTTGCTATTCGAACCTTGTTTGCAACACTCACCATCCCCCCAGCTCCGCCTCCCAGGTACATCTGCCTTCAACCCTGGGATTTCAATCCTTGGGTCAAAACACCTGCACCTCCATAACTCCTAGTCAGTGTTCTAGTCAAAGAGTGCGGGACCAGCCCACTCCATCAAACGGCAGAGAACCCCTCGATGATTCAGACATCTCTGAGTCAGACCTTGATGACTCCAAAGACGAGGCATCAAATGCCCTCACCCTCCTTGCCCATTCTATCCAACAATTAGCCAGGCCTAGTCATCCAACCTCCAGCTCCAGCCAGAGAACCAGAGTCCACATTCCAGACCAATTCAATGGATCGGAACCTTGCAAACTCCAGGCCTTCTTGGTCCATTGTGAGCTCAGCTTTCAGGACTGCCCTAAGGTCTTCTGTACAGATCACACCAAAGTAACATTTGCACAGTTGTACCTCACAGGCATGGCCCTTGAATGGTTCGAGCCCAACCTCCTCCTTTCTGACCCCTCAGAATGCCGTCCTTTGTGGATGGATAGTTACTCCAACCTCATCCTGGAACTCCGGATGAACTTCGGTCCTCACGACCCCATCGGTGACACAGAAAATGAACTCTGAAATCTAACCATGAAGGATGAGCAATGAATCAATAAGTATATGGCGGATTTCAATTGCCTTGCTTGTCAAGTCCAAGGATTTGGAGATGGTGCACTCTGGCACCTCTTCTATTCTGGACTTCCAGATCATATCAAGGACGAGATATTGAGTACTGGCAAACCACATACGCTATCAGGAATACGAACCCTAGCATAGTCTATTGACTCACGATATTGGGAACGTGAATCCGAGCGTGACCACCAGTCCACTTCACTAGCCAACACTCCCCCAACCTCCTTGTCTATGCTCTCTTCTCCCCTGCCTTCCTCTGACATGTCCGACCCGACCTCCGACTCTGCATCCACATCCACCTCCACCTCAGACTCAGACTCTGACAGTTCTGACAAGTCCGACGAGTCTGTCTCTGCAGACTTTGTTAAGCAACAGCATTGTTTCAATCAAGGTCTTTGCGTCCTCTGTGGTCTTGCTGGCCACATTGCAAGAGACTGTCCTCAGTCCTCTCATATCTAATACAACTCTGGTATACCACACCTTGGGTGGGCGCTGTCGTCCATTGTGCACTAACTGAGCTCCAGCTCAGTGCTACCGCTGCGAGCTTCCCTCCCTTTCTCCGCTGTGCCTTGATGGTGCTACTTCCAACTCCCTCCAACTTCTCCTCCGCGCCTTTTGGCACCTCCATCCCCACCTCCCTGTCTCAGTGTCCTAGCAGTACTCTGACTCCCATCCTCTGCACCCGCCATTTCTACTAGGTGATCACTCTGTTCGCACTTCTGCGCACCTCTGTTGGGTCCCCCTGCTTCCTTGATATTAGAAAACCACTGGCTCACCTGCAAACACTCCGTTGAGTGTTGAGTTATGAGCAGTACCATTTTCCCTTCACCTGAGTATGGACACCGACAACTCCAAGCTCCTCCGCATCTTGGGCTTGCCCTTGACAACTCTGGTCACTCTGATCTGCCTATGTACCCCTCGTCCCCTGCTTTTCCTGCCCACTCCTCTTTAAGTAGACTATGGGATGTCTACCCTAAGAGGGGGATAGGGACTCTGCTCCATGACTCCGAACCTTTGATAGGTTCCTTGCTCTGTCCCCTACACCTCCAACACCTCCTGTGGCAATCTCTGGACACTCCCGGATGTCACTCTCACAGATGCCAGGAAGAGGACTTCAAATATCTACAACAATTTGGAAGGTAACTACTTGCTAGTTGTTGTCTCCCTTTCACTCCCCTCCGACTTTTTCTTCCTGCATTCCTCTGCCTCTCTGGCACCTCCTCTCCAGGCCTCTTGCACTTGGCCTTCATCTCCCTGCACTCCACACACAATGTTGCCTTACCAGGCCCAAGCACACACTCAAGATCTCTGTCCGAGCACCTCGTGCACGCCAGTGGTTCTGACGCCATCTTCTTCCACTTTCCACCCACGCTCAGCCCCTCTGGTCATACCTCCACCACCTTGGCGGTCTGTGACACCCTCACCTCCTCCACCTACCTCCGATCAGTCAGTGTTCTCTAGATGAGAGGACTGTACTTACTTGTTTTCTGGCCGCCGTTTGGCCTTCCTCTGCTCCACTGCCTTATGCACTTCCTCTGCCTTGTGCGTGGCCTCCTCTGCCTCCTCTGCCTTCCTCTGCTCTTCCTCCACCCTCCACTCTTTGACATGACGCCACCATTTGGCGTACTTCACCGTGCAGAGCTTGTCGTCATCATCCATGCTTTTGATGAGCTGATCTTTGGACCATGTCTTGATATCATCGGACATGGTTATGATTCGAGTTCAAGAAGCAAACCTACGACAACCCAGACTTTATGTGTCCATCTTCAGACTCGGACTCCACCACTCCCACATTGTGTCCTCTAATAGGCCCTCAAGGGTTTGGGCCTAAGAGGGGGATACTGTCATATACCGTACTTCTCAGTACAACTCCGGCCTTCAAGCACCCCTTCCAACCCTCTCCACTTGTCATCTGGCACATTCTCGCCCAGGACTTAACTTCTCACCTCTGGACTTCGACCTCAGTACATATGTAGTGACTATATGTAATCTGTACTAGTCCTACTCTATAGATACCTCTGTTCCTGTGCTCATGTAGTAGCACAGCTCCGGCTTTCTTCCTCCCGGACATTACTCAGACACTTACTCACTTCCATAAATTCATGTGTACCTCTGACCTACTTAAACTCATAGATACTCTGTACTCGGACTCAGCTCAAATATCAAGCTTGACACCTGACACCTCCCTTCCAAGTCTACCTGCAGTTCTCTCCATGCCCCTCTGAAATACCGAGACAACCGATACTCAGCAAGGGTGCACCACATATGGTGAAGCCAATGTCTCAACACCTCTGAAACTCCAGAACATTGGAGTTACCTCCAGGAGTTCGGAACGGTCCTAACAGTTGGCATCATTACATAACCTGACTGTCTCCTTATCATCTCACTTCCTCCAGTACAAAAATGAAAAAAGATCAGAGGGCAGCCCTCCTGTAGGACCCCAGACACCCCTCCATAGCAAAACATCCTCAAAACCACATGAATAACATGTTTCTATAAGGGCATCCCAGGGCATCTCTCATGCATGAGAGGGATGCCCTATGACCCACTAGGGCATCCTTCTCACTCAGGGCATTATTCAGGAATGCCATAATATGACCTAGAAATAGCTTTTCAGACTATGTGGAAAAATGACCCACTGCCCTGGGAATGCCCATAGCAAATGAAGCTAAAGGCTTCAGTTGGGGGTAATCTGAAGTGCATCTTGCAAAGTTCCATGTAAACAAGTGCAAGCACTTGCACAGCCCTCTTCTCTGAAGAGAGAAATGGTTTCTGATGCTTTTTGCCCAACTTGCAACCTTTACAAGGTGCAGAAGCAGAAGGAATAGAAAGTGAAGGCACACCTTCTGTCTTGATAGAAAGATGCAATAAGGCATTCTTTGACATCAGTCCAAAGTGTAAGTGCCAGAGGTCAGATGAATCTGTTATGATATACTATACATATTTTCAAACTTTTTAATATACTTACACTTGTACACCATTTACTCTTCATTTCATTGATGCATGCACATGACCGTGGGAACACACATGTGACTAGATCTTAGATCCTTGACATCATCAATGCATGCTATTAATTTCCACCCTTCTCTCACATGTTGCTTCTTTATTTCCCATCAACATTCTTCCTTTCTCATGTTAGTCATCTTTATTACCAACTTCTCTCATGAGAAGCATGGTCTGTGCACACCCATGTACTCTATATAAAGTAGACACTTGACGACTGGCATCCCCAGTCTAATCCACTTGTTCTTTCAAGAATTAAGGCATGACTATCTCTCCTCTACATCTCCTCCTAGGTCCTCCTCACTCTTCATCCTTCAGATTGGTGTGTCTGCAAAGACAAGTTCAGCCAGTGTTGGTCTTCATAGATCATTTCACAACAGAATCAACTTCCTGAAAGGAGTAAACTCAATCATATGTGGTTGGAAATGACCAAAACCAATGAAGGAGATTATTCAGCAATAAAGCAAACACCTGTATTACCAAATTCCATTTATGGTCCCATATCTGAGTCTTCTTCTTGATTTCACATCAGGAACTGTGTCAGGTAAGCAAGTTGACTAATCAAAGTCTGTGTGATGCATTAGGTGCATACCAGACCTCTTGGAGTATCAAGGGTTTTGATCCTTTAACAGCAGGTCTCAGGAACACAGTTCCTGGTCTGATCATCTTGAGATGAGATCCATTTGCTGTCAATGCAATTCATTCATTCTCATCAAGTGAGATAAATCAGTAAGATATGGAGTGATATGATGTGTTGATATGCTATCAATTATCCAGTGATCCTGATTGAATGAAGCATCTGTCTGAGCAATGATCGCCAAAGTGGCAACCAAAGCCTCTACTAGAAAACTCTCAGTAGGTGACATCAGGCAAGAATACCAGTCAAAGTTGAAATCACATTCTTCATCTACATATCCAGAGTACACTTCTTTCCCATCCCAAATGGAAATGTCCTCGCTATTCAAGCCATGTTTCCAAGTACCATCATTTCTTTGACAATGGTCTCCATAGAATCCTGAAGAAGAGGAATCTGTGGGTAAAAACTTTACTCCAGTGAGGAAAACTGCTCACTTCTCAGACAGAGCTAACTGAGAAGGAGCAGATGTGAACTGACTTGGAGGAAGAGATATGGGTGGAAGTGGAAGTGGAGAGTGGTGTCCGAGAAGGTATCCATACCATCATCAATATAAGGCCAAGAAGAGAAGACAGGATCATCAAAGGTATTTTTGATGTGCACAAAACCACCATCTTGGTGAGCATATATATCTGTCTATGAGCATAAGCTCATCATCTTCTGTGCTGATAACATGATTAGCATATCCATAGTCATTGTCAACAGCACTAGCTCAGGCTTTGCCCTTGCCTTCCAAGCCATTTTTTCTGTGATCATATGAAGTAGCCTTAGTCCATAAGACCTGAGACTATGGGCCTTTGTCTCAAGAGGCATTAGCAGCAGTGGGTCTCTTCTGAACAACACATCCAGAAGATCTTCTGCTGGACTTCCCATGAAGTTTCCAGCAATCAATGGTGTGACCCATTTGATGACAATGACTGCAAATGCAATCTGAACCTGGTGCACAATGAATCACAGAAGTGTGGTTGGTCTCTGCAGGAAAATTATCTGTGGGTCTCTCTGAAAACCTCACAGCTAGAGAATTACTGTATGGTGGGCTTGGTGTTGAGATAAATGGGTAGCATAACACAAATGGCTCTCTGCCATTAGCTTTGACATATATATATAAAAAGAGTAGAAGTAGAATTGGACCAGAAAAGCAAGGCCTGCACTCTCATAAACCAAAGCTAGAGTTTTACCATAATAGGAAAAAGAGTCAACTGTATGAGACCAGGAAAAGAAGCCATGGACCTGGGTATTAATGTTGACCCAGTGGGCCATCCTGGCAATCTCCAAGAGATTGGCTTCAAGATCCTGAATTGGAAGTAGTGGGAGATTTCAAGTGGTGAAGAATCTTGGTAGAAGGTGGATTAGTGTGTTGTGCTCTTGGTTGTCTTCTTCTCAGATTGACTCCATATATAGAGTGCAGTTTGTTAATGAGGGTTGTTCCAGAAAAAGTATGAGCTCATCATGACAGAGCTCTGGAAAATGGAAAGACATTGCCATTACTGGGAATGGATTTGTGCAGTGTGATGGGCATTGCTGAAGAGGGGGGATTGGGCGGTGGCTGGTTCTGGATATGAGAGTTGGATGATGTTAGGATTATTAACATAGCTACACATATGATAGAGGTGGATCTGCAATTACTGAAGCAGTAGGAGGGATGATCAGATGGAGTTGTTGAAGTACAAGGTCAACAATATGGTACAGTGGAGTAGAAGGAGGGATCTTGATGTGCAGGTCTAAAAGTGGTCCTGGCTGTTTCCAGATGGAGCTGCAAAAGATAGTGTCTCTTAATAGGAGAGTATTCAAGGACACTATGGTTCTCACCAAGCATACAATGCTTCACTGAAGGTGGTGGGTCAAGGTACAAGAGATACACTCATGTATGTGATGAGGCAAATCTGCCTGTGGACAAACCTCAGGTCGTGATGCAAGGGGTTGCACAAACAAGGTTAAATTGGGCTGCAATTGCAAATCCCACTGAAAAACCTGGTCATAGAAAGTAGTTCTCCAGATCAGCACAACAGCTCAACTGTCAGAGATAAATCATAAAAGAATAATGCAAGAGTCTTTGCTCAGTACAATAGCAGCAAACACTGCTAGGCTGGTAAGTTGCACATAGAGCATGACACACAAGACAATTAAAATGGAAATCTAAAGTGAGACTAGAACGCTCATGCTCTCTTGTGCCAGGCTAGGGAAGGGCATCACAAAGACAGACCTAGAGCCTTAGGCAGGGCTCATAACCTATCAGAATATAAGGTGTACTCCAGGCAGAGGAGACAGCAAGAAAGAACTAATGTGGAAGACACTCACACTAGGTAGAGAGAGTGATACTGAGTGAAGGAGGTGCTTGGTGGAACACTGGGAACTGGGATGAAAGCTTATCATATTTGAGTGTAGTAAGGCTCCCTTATATATGATGTACAGAGGTGCATGGACCAAGCAGTGCTAACCTAAGTATGGTAACCATCCATTTCTATGTAAGGATATGCCCTGGACTCTGAGGGCTGATTAGACAATAAGATATCATATGATGTCTAAGTATAGTAGAACCCTCTACCCTGGATAAAGTGTATGATATAGTATGTCTAGACCAAAGGGTCAATGGTATGATGACATAATAACATCATGATCTAGACTCAGAAGAAGTAAAGTGAGTCTAGAATCCAAGAGAATATGATTAGCAGAATAGCACAAATAACTATGGTTATGAATAGAGAAATTCAGAATATGAATACCATAGTTTTGATAGATTCTTCTGATCTTGCTGACCATGGTGCTCACCCTCATTGTCACCCTTGCCACTTTGTCCAGTCAGATAATAAAGCTAAAGGAACAGGTCCAGACCATCTAGTAGCTCCAGCCATGCCAGTTGACTGCATGCTAGCATCAGCTGCTCCACTCCCCCCTGTGAGGCCAGCCAGGCTGCCAGTGGCTTGTGAACCTGCTCATCATCCTCACCAACTCAACCCTCTGGATTTCATTGAGGAGTTGAAATACATCAATCTGAATACTTACTCTGAGTTGGACAATGATGACAAACCTGATGGACCTCCCATCACTTGAGTGAGGGGACCTCATCATATTACTCAGCCCAGCTTACATACATACACATGTATGTCAGGTTCCACTAGTAATGCCCCTAGTAGAGCATGCACAAGATATCCATCATTTCTTTGAAAAGTGCAAAAATGAAGCATCAACATGTATTCCTTGCAGGTATAGTCAAATACATATTGCATATACACAACAATGGCTAACAGTCAGTGTAGGGATTGGAAGAACTCTGACCCAGACAATTTTGCTAACCATAATTTTGCTTACAAGCACATGACTGCACACTCTGGTCTTTGATTGCACATCAAGAAGTTCCATCTTATTGAATACCTTGAACTAGCCAAGAAGCATGGCTGGCCAATCTACATCAAGACTGTGACCACTGCCTTTAGTGTGGGCTATACATTCCAGACTTTACACAAAGCACTCAAGCAACCCACCCATAATCTACATCAGCAAAATTGCAAAAAGTCTGAAGTGACTGAAGTGACTGGATTGACTGGAGCCAGTCAATTCAGTCAATGAAAGGATTCAGAACACCAGGATTCCAGGTAGGCTAGTGAATAAGTCACCTCAGTTATCCAGAAATCAAACAAATCAGACAATCCAGTAGTTTCAGAAGCTCTACCAGTAGTATCAGAAGTCTAGTGGTCCAGTATCACAGAAGTCCAATAGTACCAGAAGTCCAGTAGCCTAGTATCACAGAAGTCCAGTATTACCAGAAGTCCAGTATTACCAGAAGTCCAGTAGAACAGTCAGACAGTTAAGTAGTAATATCAGAATTCCAGTAGATCAGTGTTCCAATTAGCCAGTAGTTTCAGGATTCCAGAGGTCAATCATCCCAGAAGTCAAGTCACTTAGTGTAACATTAAGCCAGTGATCAAGTAAACCCAGTGATGCAGGGATGCAGTAATACAGTGATCTAGAAAAGACAGTCACCCAATCATTCAGTTATTCAGTACATTCAGTGATCCAATAATCCAGTGAACCCAGTAACTAAGATATTCAGTGATGCAGTAAGCCCAGTGATATAGTAAATCCAGTGATACAATCACCCAGTAAATTTAGTGATCTAGTGATCCAGTAATACAGTCATCAAGTAAACCCAGTCACCCAGCAGCCCAGTAAAGCAGTATCCAGTAAACCCAGTGTTCAAGTAATCAAGTCACCTAGTGCCAAAGTGAACCAGTCACCCAGTACCCAAGTTGTCCAGTACCAAAGTAGTCAAGCCACCCAGTCACCCAGTGCCCAAGTCACCCAGCACCCAAGTTGCCTAGTGGTCAAGTAGTCAAGCCATCCAATCACCCAGTACCAAAGTCATCAGGTAGTCAGGTAGTCAAGTTGCCCAGTATCAAAGTGATCCAGTCACCCAGTACCCAAGTTGTCAAGTTGTCAAGTTGCCCAGTTATCCAGTACCAAAATGATCCAGTCACCCAGTACCCAAGTTGTCAAGTTGTCAAGTACCCAAGTTGCCCAGTCATCCAGTACCAAAGTGATCCAGTCACCTAGTACCAAGTTGTCAAGTTGCCCAGTACCAAAGTCATCAAGTACCCAAGTTGCCCAGTCACCTGGCACCAAAGTGATCCAATCACCCAGTACTCAAGTCATCAAATCATCAAGTCACCTAGTACCAAAGTAATCCAGTCACCCAGTACCCAAGTTGTCAAGTCATCAAGTTGCCCAGTATCAAAGTGATGTAGAGGAAGAGTGATCTGGTAGTAGACCATGGACAGATATGATTGCTCATATTTGAGTGAGTTACAGTGGACATTTAGAATGTTGTAACCCAAAGAGGGCTGTGAACCTTGAGGAATGGCATGAGTCCAAATGCACATTTGATGGAAATATGTATACACACGTGCCAGACAGGGGGACAGTGTTGCTCTGCATGTTTTGTCTTGCTACCTGGGCCTGTGCAACTGCTGCACCAAGTGACTCAATCTCTTTGAAGATATTGGAGGTAAGCAATGCACCAGGACTGGCTGACTTTGTTTCAGGAAAAAGCTCCTGCCTGATGAAAGCTTTGAGGCAGAGATATAACCTAGGTGAGTCTGGCAGCTGTGCCAGTGAAGCAGCCTCAAAAAGGTAACACAAACAATCAACAAGATGGTGCTATCACTGATGGAACTTGACAGCAGCCCTGCTCAAGTTGACTGGGCCTATGTTGGGGCTGTTGGATATGATAACATGAGGTGTGCTGGAAATATACTTTGCAGAGCATTTGAGCTGCTGAGTAAGGAATATCATGATGGCCCATTGAGCAAAGTCAGTGTTGACCATGAAAGACCTCAGGCTGGTGCCACTTATCATAATCCTTCCTGTAGAAACATATGAGTGCCAAATGAGAGGGATGAAGATGACCAGACCTGTTGAAGTTATACAGTAGTTATACTAATATAGTAGTATTACATACAACTGTACTTCAACAGTATATTAGCCTGCAGTCGTGGCTGAAATTAAATAGGACTTTGAATTACTTTCAACGTTAACCATTACAACTGCTTGAACTACCAGGTAAGTAGTCAATCAGAGCTCCTCGCCCTCGGTACAGCCCCTTGCTGGCTGAATCTATCTACCATGAGGATTATATGTACCTCTCGACAAGACCAGCCCAGCTCACACAGTTTGTGGGGAGGATGAGGTCATCAGAAAGGTGCCACTTGCCAGGTGGTGAATTTAGATACATAAGTTTGTCAATTGTAGCTTGAATGATCATTATCCAAGTCCAAACTGGGCCATCATTACATTGTATCACTGTGCCAGCACTGGCAATGTCCTTAACGCAAGGCTGAGGTTCTGAAATAAAAAATCTCGAGCAGTGAGTCCTCTGCACACCATGTTAGGTTTTTGTTCAATGCCTTACTGTCCTAGATGCTACAGATTTTTTTTGAACCCCAAAGGTATTGCACATCATCACTCCCAACCTAAATCCACTTGTAATGCAAATCCTCCATTTAAGAGAGTTGTATTGTCCATGTCTGGCAGCAGGATGACTCAGACAGCATTGACATGAAGATTGCTGGGTTAGAATCACAATCCATGGACTCAGACTCAGACTCAGACATACAGCCTCAAGAGCACTTGTACAGGGATCTTTCTGCAGCAGAATGGGACATACAAACTAGATGCTTTCAGGAATATAACAAGAAATACCTGAATTGTGCAGAGATGACAATAGGAAGTTCTCAGTGGGAGATACTCACTGAGTTGGTGAACCAATGGATGTTGGTGGAGCAAGTGACCAGTGACTAATGGAAGCTCAAGTGTAAGAGGGCAGTTGGTAGTTGGGTGACTGAAGAGTGAATGAAGTGAACTGGGAAGAAACACAACTCATTATTGAACCAGGCCTAATGCCATGGTTTATATACTGTAAGGTATCATGCACAGACCATGCTGTGTCTATCATAAAAGGAAGTAGCCATATCTACATATATATGGTAAAGCCCTTAACCCAGGTCAAAGGGTATGATGTCATGGTGAATAAGAAATGACCAAGCATGACATCATTGTGGAGTGATCAGTAAGCTGCTCAGTCAGCTGCTCCACCTATCTCAAATATCTGACTAAGATGCATAATATGAATGGTGTAAGCAGGAACAAAAGTTCCAGACTCAGCTCATATGATCCAGTCTAGAATCATGGTCTAGATCAGAAGATCAGAATATTAAATACCATGATTCTCAACAGATGCAGACAAAGGTCCTACACAATTGGACATCATGATGGATGAAGTACACAATATAGACAAAGACCCTCACCCTCCTGCTGATGCAAAACCAGAACCAATATGCACATCATGCAGTACAGGCATTGTGTTCTATGACTAGCTGGGTAGTTGACCTGTACCTGAATGCCAGAAAAGCAACTTCCTAACCCTCAAATTGGTATGTCTGAGTTAACCATTTTTTGGGATTGCACTTTTTCTTAACCCTGTCTTCCCATCTCTAGACAAAGACATTACCTCTTTCTGTTTGATCTGCAAAGGAACTACACTCCCACATGGAGATGCTTCCTTTAGGACCTAGTTGGAAGTTCAAGATTATCCCTACCACCCATCCAACAAAGCAGCTGGTGCACCTCTACTACCATGACTCTCTCAATTGTGTGGAGGCATTATTTAACAATCCACTTTTTGCTGGCAAGATGGACTTTTCCCCATACTGTTTGTTCACCACTGTGGAATGAATTGTATGACTGTACTCAGAGTGGATGAGTAGCAATGGTGCATGGGCACTGCAGGTATGAGCTGCAGTATTTCCTATACATACATCCAGGCCACTAACACCACAGTTCCCTTGCTAGTCAAAGATAATGTCTAATGGCACACTCTGCAGTGTCATCCTGTCCTCCAACAAAACACACATCACCAATATGTGCAGAGGTAGAGTCATGCACCCATTACTCATTAGCCCCACCAATATCAGAATGAAGGTTCACAATAAGGCATCATCACATGCTTTTCTCCTCCTCATGTTGATGCCCATTCCTTGATTCATATATAATTCTACCCAAATGTGTTCAGTATTGGAAGCACAGCTATTTCATCATTGTCTTGATATCATCATTGAACCCCTGAAGATTGTGGCACACATTGGGAGGATGATGTTGGATTGCATAGGCAACCTACAGTACTGTTTCACCTCACCTATTTCTTATATTGTTGATTTGCTTGAAGTGGCCATGGTGGCCTGCATATGAGGACAAATGTCTCCTGTCACTTTGGTGAAGTGTGATCAATTTGGAGATCCAAACCCATGCCAAGCTCAAACAGATTCCCTCACATTGGCACAACTTGGATCCATTGCAATGGACACTGGAAATGTCATGGTCGAGGGATTACTTTGATGCATGCAAACAATATTGTCTCAGTGGGGTCTCTCACCCCTTTTCCTGGAACTGGCTGCTTTCTTGTCCTGCATGATTCCTGACCCCCAAGTGCCTGCACTGCTGGCATCAGTTTTTCTGGGATCATGACTTACAATGGTGCATACAAACACTCAATGCTCGCGAACTTGACTCCTGCTTCTCTGTCCTTCCTTCTATCACTGGCCTTCATCATTTCAGTGAGGGTGTCACACAGCTGAAGCAGGTCACTGGGCAGACACATTGAGATACACAGTGATATGCTGTCATTGTGCTATCTGGCTATCCAAATGCTGATGTTGTCACTGCCATCTAGGCATTGATGGAATTTGAAGCAACTCCTTACCGCCCCTCTTAGTACCAATCCTATTCCCCTTCAAATCTCTGTCACTGGCTCAATGGCATTCCATCTCAACCATGAGCTCTCAATCCACTGTATATCCATCAATGATGCTGCACAGAAGTTTGACCTCCCCAACCTGCAAGGAGCATTAGGGTATTGCCTCAACCGAGAAGGTGCCTTCACTCGAAACTTCCATGTCTCTGGTGGCCCAAGGAGATCTGATCACCCCACAATGTTCCACTCCCTTTTGATGAGCTCTGCATCTGGTACAAGGTCCGCCTCCAGCACAAATGATATCATAACCTATTGACACTGAGTCCGATGTTCATGGTCCATGCTCACCCAGCTGAGCAGACATGGAACTCATGGCTGCTACAATGATGTGCTCCTCAATGTCAATGAGGCACATTACATGGCCTTTAAGTGGTCTAGTAGGTATGCAAGTGATCACAATGATCTTACACATTTGAGGCTGACACAATAATAAATTTAAACCATGCAGGTCACTCCATCGTCTTTGTCTGCATGATCATGTGTCCTGCTTCCTGTAGAAAGAATTGTGATAGATGTCCATGGGTGGATTGCTGCCTCATTTATCCAAAATGCATCAATATTGTTACCCAAGCCAATGGATCCCTCAATGAACCATCCTCAGGACTACATGTCCTGAAGTGCGCAACGCATTCATCTGGAGCCCCCTTTGGTAAGATATTTCCATTGGACCAACTATGATCCTACTACAATCTTGCCCCTCACTTTGATTGTGCTGAAGACAGGTGACTGAGTTGTTACAATAGTATTCACTTCTCCCATACAATGTTTTTGAACAAGTACTTCAATAAAGATTTCTACTATGCTGTTATGGGCTAATAGTTTCTACTTACAGAGTGTTGTATAGTGTACTGTGTTGCTTGATTCAACAGCAAATATATACACACGTGTGCAAGGCTTTGCACATTCTAATTTCTGTAGGCATGCAAGCAACTTGAATGAAAACTAACATGACATGTGACAGGGAGAAGACCACCATCATGAAGAATGGCTCTGAGACTCCTGCCTCATTCCAAAACCCAGAAAAGCTATGCTTCTCATCTTCTTCCCTTGCCATGTCAAATATTTATCGGATATGTTGAGGTGAGTTAGGGTTCAACTACAAAAGCTCTCTCCATCGATGTATAGTCTGCTTGACATTGCATTGATCCAGTGCTGCAGCTTCATCCCTCCTCTCCTTTTCACATCTCTTCCTGTTACTTTCTCATTCTGATCTCCTACAACTCCTCCATGTTGACCTGTCCTCACTCAGGCAACAGCCTCTTGCACCACCAGTGAAGGATTTCGCCTCCCTTCAAGGCTCCTTCCCTAGTGCACTACCTATACCCCACTGCATACATAAACAATCTATACAAATCAATGACAATGAGGTGGGCTTCTTCTCTCCCTCCTTCTGTAGCCATCTCCCCATTCTTTCCTCCCTAGACATCTTAACCTCTTTAAACAGCTATAGAGGAGGAAGTCCATTCCAAGAGTCTATCTGTGCTCAAGTCCAGGCCACTAAGTGCCTAGTTTGAAGGGGCATTAACCTCGACAATCCGTTGTGCTGACATTGGCACAAATTGTAAATCTTCAGTGCAATTAGATGGCTTCTCAACCCCACTATGGTACTTCACTTCTACCCCACTGTTATCTCTGCCACAAATGCAGATCTTACTTCTGGAGTCACCCATTTGGCTCAACAGTCACTTCTGCTCCTGCTGTTGGAGTGGCCTTTCATCATCTCGCTCCTCTTCCTGCCTTTCAGTTTAAAGCTGTCCCACAAAAGGGTAGCACCATCAACAAGGTTACTGAGGCAATATTGCCTGGGGGCCACATTTTGAGAGATGGGTCTGCTGAAGACCCATCTCTCTCACTCCTGGAGAGCGTAAATCAGATACCATCGCCCACTGCTTCATCTATTGTAGGCATTACTATTTCATCAAATGCCCATTGTACTAAAGTATTTTCCATAGCCTGACTGTTCTCCAGTCCCAAGACCCAGTTCCTTTCCTGTCAGTCAGTCAGAATCAAATGTCCATTATTCACAAGGCCAATCTCCTTTCTGAGCTTACCCATCTCCTGATCAACAAACCAGCTGGCATTACTCAGTCCTTGACATACTGAAACCACGACCAAGACATGTTCCGGAACCCTATCAAGCATTGCCGCACCTCAAGCTCATTTATCTTGTGTCATTCAGATGTAAGAATGTAATTTTGTGGCTGTTCAGGCATTTAATCATGGTCAGACCTGTGTGCTTGCTCCAACTTCAACATTGTCCACATTGTCCATATTTATTGGCATATCTCTAGTGCACCACCCTGTCTATTACTCTTTATTCCAACATATTGTGCACTGCATCCTGGTGCATTTTAAGGCCTCGCTTGTCAAGCAGTGAGCCCTTGAGTTGCTGAGGTTTTTCCTCTCACTCCTTACTCCTTAGATCTGCAAGATGGTTGGACAATGTGGCAAGAAGCTGCCCACTGTGCAAGATGCTCCACAGCTGTCTGACCCCCCTGCACGCTGATCCAAAGAAACCACTGCTGGTCAAGGTGGCTACAAAGATCAGTTAGAAAGGGTTGGTGCTGCCATTGAGACACTGGCACACCGGCCATCTGTGTGGGCCCTGCCTGACAATGAGCCTGTTAATTTAATGGCTCTGGCTCCTTACCACACTCAGAGGAAGGCCTCTCAGCATCCGGACAAAGGTTCATTTGATGGTCCTTTACCAATGAAAAACTAATCCATGTTCCCGAAGACCTTAGCAACTTCACATTCTCAGTTAGTTCCTGGGGTGCAGACCATAATGCTGGTCTCTGTGCCTACTGCACCTAATGGTCGCTTTGGCCATCAGGTCCCACCACCTGCTCCAACATATGTGGTCTCAGCTGATTGCCTACTTTGAGCAAGATTGCCTTGCAAGGAAAGTGACTTGTCCAATGATCAGTGCTGAAGGCAAGACTTTGGATACTGGTACACAAATTGCTTTAGGTCTGGACCCTTGCCCCACCCACGCTATGCGGCCCACCCACTCATCAGGCTTCAGGACCAACACCCCAGCCCCATCCTCTCACCATATTCCCCATGCATCACCACAGTCACATGTGGGGAACCAGTGGCCATGATCTCACCAATGGCTGTCACAAGAAACTTGCCATGCTTAGTCAACCCCATCCAATGATGGCCACTTTTCTCCCTTGACAGATGATGAAGACAAAAGCAAGCAACTGGACATTGTACATAAGACTTGGTGAATATACAGTGGCTCAAAAAACTGTCCGCATGTTTGGTCATTTTTCACTAAACTCGATAATCCACAATAACCCCTAATCCTAGCCCTAAGCTCTAAGTGTATGAAATGAAGCACATACCCTTGGCATTCTATTGGTGCAAGGGTCAAGAGATTTGAATAAGGCTTGATGAAATGACAGCCATTTCAAAACAATGACTCATGCAGACAGTTTTTTGACTTTGTATTTTGGTTACATATATTGGATCCTAGCATGCTGTAATATAATTACATACATTTAG